>APFE030112463.1:0-92434 GCA_000404065.3 Pinus taeda
AATTAACAACAAAAGAAGCTTGTATTAGCTGAAAATGAAGACTAGACGCTGCAAGTATCAAAGTAGTTACAGTCTCCAGAAGTTGAACCTTACATCAAAACAACAACCATCAACCCTGATTACATTGTATTTTTGGGTATATATAGAGTTTGATTACAAAAATGTTCCATTGTTCTATGCGTGGAGGGGTCATAATGGACCACCAACCACTTTAATTGACTGATGGAGTCTCTGCTACAATCTGTTTGCTTTAATGAAGGAATTCGACGTTCTTTGGTGCTCTGTTGTACTCCTCTAGCAAGTGAAGTGTCGTAAAGGATGTAACTCCATGACTAATAAATGCTTTTAACTGCTCGAGCCTTGTCCCTTTCCTTCACGGCCATACTATCCCTTGAATGCGATGGTTGAGGATCTGCGATAAACGGTACCGGGAACTGGTTATGCTCGTCCTTTGGATGCACAAAGTGTTTAAGGAACATGGATTTCATGGCGGGACGATGAACTGAACGGAGGAACGAGGCTGGCCATCGGATTGCGTAGATGAACGACAGAGATTGGTTCATAGCAGCTATCGGAAGATATGAGAGTGGGATGAATGCGGGCTCTTGGATCTCATACGGTCATATCCAATGATGACCTGGGGCGGAAGCTGCGTGGGGACTTAACGGCTAGGAAAAATGGTTTGAGTGATGGGCGGTATTGATCGCACCGCCTTAAAGCCTATGACAGTATTCACACATGGGCTCACGATCACAATAAACGGGTGATGCGTGGTGGATGGGTCATGGAAGAAACCGCTTTATCACAAGTTAACGCGCGGTTAAGTTATGGAAGTGGGGGAAGCGGATGCCATCAGATTTCTTGGTGGATAATCGGAAGATAGAGGAGTGATCAGACGATCACTTTATCACGCATGGCGGGAGTCATCAGATCGGAAATTTCCTTTGAAAATTCTTTGGGCCTTATACACAGTGTGACATGTGATTGCGATTAAAGCCCAGACCCGATAAGGAATTAACTATTTTTTAGGAATATTGCATCAGTGGAGGTCAAGGGGCATGGGCCTTTACGCACACACACATGCGATTTGACGATTGCGATTAGACCGTGGACCCGCTAAAGGAATTAACCACTTTAAGAGGAAATGACTGTCGTGACGGGGAAAGACTTTGTGAAGGCGCGCGGTCATGTGGTTATGGTGATATGGATTTTAAGCTTAGTGCTCGGGGCTTTGAGGGAAAGCGGGTTTATACAGAGTTTTGGAGGAAAACAGAGATAACGGGGTTATGGGAGTATAAGGAAAATGAAGGAGAAGAAGAAAAGAGACTGCTACAATCTCTCTTTTAGCATAATCACATGGCCAAGCTGGTATTTGGTCCTCCAAATGCTGAAGTATGTAGCAGAGCTAACACTGGCTCCTTCTGGGGATGAGATCCTCCCTGTGAGGTCTCAAGAACTGCAGACCAATGCCTTCATACAAAACAAGCTTAAAAACATTGCCTAGTATTCCATTGGGCATGGAGTCCAATTAAGTCTACACTAAAACTTGTAAAAGAACATGCTTACAATCATTAAGGCTTGGAAACCTTAAACAACATAAATCTTCAAAAATTGGCCATCTACTGGACCATCAAAGATCTGCAAAATTGGATTTATTTGATCATCTACCTCAAACAGTTTGTGGCATTTGAGCTTATCAGGTAGAGATGGCTTATATTTTACCCCCTCTTTGTATGCTCTTATCCTTCGATGTCCTTCATGGGAGCCTTTGTACACCTGCTAAATAACAATGGTTGTTGTGTACTTGTTTGTGTCATCTGTGGCTTGCACAATTAATATAAATGGTGAACCAATGCATTCTTGTGTGGAGGACACAAAGACTTCATCTACTCCTGTATCTTTCTTAGAACGGTCCAAATCCAAGGAAGTGTCCCAAAACTATGCGTCCTCTTCCTCTGTGATCTGGCAAACTGCCCTTTCAAGCTGTGTGGGGGCCAATTGGGCAGGCATCAGAATATCAAGACTGAGATTATTAGTATCAGCCTTGCGCATCGAGTTGTGGCCTGCCTCGGTGTCTAGGAGGCAACTGTGAGGGATTGCCACTTGAGCAGATAGAGAAACATAAGATGATGGGGATATTTCTTCTCCCTTTTTTATCACTGGACTAGGGATAAGAGCAGGCTGGTCAATTTGCAGATTAGCATAGTCATGGGAAGCTGAGCTGGCTTCGGGCTCAGACTCTTCGAAGATGGTGGGACCTGCTGCTGACTGCTTCTGCTAGTAAGCTTGTTATTTTGCAGGCACAACAAACTCACGAGCAGTGCCTCTGGATAATGACCTTTCATAAGCAGCTTGGGTTAAGAAAGGGTCACTGCCCTTATCTTCCATACCACGAACCTCATCCTCCTGTTCAAAACGCTCTTCCTCCGTGACTATATTCTGAAAAATGGTTTTTGCCCTTTTGTCTTCGTCTGCATCTTTGTTTCTTTGTAAAATCTGCAACTGCTCCTATGCTCCTCTATATAGATTTGGATTTGGAAGAGAAAAGGCACTAGGAGCTCCTGCTTCCTCAGAATGCTGCTCGGCCTCTTATTTGGAAACTGCAAATGCTAATAATTCTATCATCCTGGCCAATTTAGTGATCTTAAGATCTGAGGATGATGAGAGCTCTCCTCCCTGTCTTCTCCTTTCAGCATCTCCTTCGAGTCTTTCTACAGCCATGATGTTTGATTCTACTTCAAAGGCTGCATCTTGCATATCGGCCAAGGAAGCACATCTTCTTTCTCTTAACAACAGGCAGAACTAAGAATTGAAGGCATTAGCATAAGTGAGCATAGCGGAAGTAGAGGTGGGTTTCACTTCGGCTGGTATTCTGCTGTACAAATGGTTGAATATGATGTTGAAATCAGACAGCAGCTCACCATTCTCCCTCTGCAAGTTCCCAAATTCAGTATGATAAAAGAGCAGATCTTTTTTATCCCCCCAGTGCTTTAGGAACACATCATCTAAGGCCTCAATGTCTGCTATAGACCTAGGGGTTAATTCTCTGAACCATTTTCTAGCTTCCCCATCTAGGCTTTGTACAAAAACCCTCATCCATACATCACCTTCATTAATATCTAGATTATCAGCATAGCTATAAAAGGACTCTAGACGTTCTTCAGCTGATACTCCGTCTGCACCAGTAAACTTAGGAATATATCTCTGATAATCTCCCGTAGGCATGGGATTCAAAGGAACAGGCAAGACCAAAGGTCCATATCTGGCAGCAACAATTCTTTCTATATTTGTGGGTGCTTGATGGCCTGCCATGACTAGGGTAGGTGAAAGGATACTGGTAGATTGAGCAGTATGGAGGGCTGAGAGATGAACAACAGAGCAAAAGGGCACTGATGGACTATATGGGGGACTTTTTGAACAAGGAGCTCTATGAATCTATGAAGGTATTTCTTCATTAGCAGAGATACATGGGATATTTTTAGGCTTACCTAATCCTGATGCTCCTTTCTATGATGCTTTCTTTTGCTTAACGATCTTCTCAGGATCAGGCATTGGTTCAGCTGGTGATTTCTGAGGATTTCTCTAAGCATGCCTCACAAACTGAGCCAGAACTGCAATGTGGAGTCGCCAAAGGTTGGTCTTTCTCCAGTGGAGTCGCTAGATAGATGATTACAATCGAAAATGTGCCAAGACTTTGTCTATCATCAAAATCTGGAACTGTGTCATTCTCCCAGGGAAGCTGAGCTTTAATCTCCTCTCCCCGGCAACGGTGCCAATTAATTTTATCACCCCAAGAAACTCTCCTAGGTTTTATCTCGTAGATGCTCAGGAACATTACAAACTCAACAAAATGTTGGAAATGGATGAATGAAAGGAATGATGCTTGTCCAAGCCAGATACGGTCAGATCCAACGATGACTCGGGGTGGAAGCTGCATGGGGACTTAACGACCGGGAAAAATGGTTTGAGCAGCGGGCGGTATTGATCACACCACCTTAAAGCCTATGATGGTATTCGCACACGGGCTCATGATCATAATCAACGGGTGATGCATGGCAGCTGGGTCAGGGAAGAAACCGCTTTATGTGAGTTAACGCGCGGTTAAGTTATGGCAGCGGGGGAAGCGGATGCCGTTAGATTTCTTGGTGGATAATGAGACGGTGGACGCACACCAAATATGGTAGGTCATGACATCGTTGGATGGATCTTCACCTGACTTACCTTCAAACTTAGGAATGTCACTAGGAAACTTATTAGGAATGGTCGGCCAATAGGGTAAATAAGTAAGTGGATCATTAGTTAACTAAGAGAGCCTAGGTGAATCCAAAGTTGCAATGAAAGGCAACTGGTGATTGGGGCCCTTCGATGGATATTGATAACCCTGAGGGGTGAGTCTTGTACGAGGAGGGGGATATCCAAGATATCCTGGGATAGCCTGAGTAGTTGGGATCTTCATACCTCCTGGGTATCCAGGATGAGCCATACTGTATTGCGTTTGAATAGGTTGTTGAAATGTATGACTTGGGTATGGTTGATTCTGGAAGGCGAGATTCTGACCCATTTGACCTTGAACAAATTGTCCTTGAAAGGGTTGGATTTGTAAGGGTTGACCTTGGATAGCTTGAGTTTGAAAAGGTGTATCTTGAACAAATTGACTCTGGGGTATACCTTGGAAGGATAGCCCTTGAAAGGGTACTTGCATATATGGAACACTAGACTGAACAATAGGTATTTGAGGTGTTCATGGAATCATAGAAATGGATTGAACACCAGATGCCTAAGGTAAATGCTGAACAAGAGGTTCCATAGTAACCTGTGACGTAAGCGGGACAATTATTTGTGATACTCTTGGAATTGGAATTCTAGGTGATCATGAACCTGGGTTCTGAACAGACGTTGCCACAGCAGACTGCCCTACGATTTGATGGGTACTTTGGGTGGGCTGCTAAAGTGATTGTTGGGCAGCTCTCAATGAGGTAGCCTAGATGGTTGGTTGAATTTGAGAAGAAATAACTTCAAAAGGCAGTTGCTTCATAGGTTTTTCAAGAGGTTGGCTAGGTTGATACAAAGGCACTTGAGAAGCAATAGGAATTGACTATTGAGAAGGGTTCCAGATTGTATTCAATCCAGGGTAAGGCATTCCGTAGGCGGAATGAGGCATAATAGGCTGACCAAAATTGGTTTAAGGCATTTTAGGATATAAATTAGTTTTCTCCAGGGGTTTTCCCCCTAGCTACAGGGTAAGGGCCATGAAAAGGTTGTCCTCCAGGTGGAGGATATGATGGTTTCCCCCAAGGTGGATAATAACCACCTATTGGGTTAGCTTATGGATTACCAACATTACTAGAAATCATATTAATGGCTTGTTCATATGCCAAATCTTCATTGTTAGGGTTAATTACACTAGTTGACATGTTTGAATGTGGGTTCAAGGAAGAAGCTCTTGGATAAGCTCTTGTGAGAGAGTGATATCTAGGGGGTAAGAGACCACCATACAATGTGGATGGATACCAGAGAAGTGGAATACATGTATGTATCTATCATGATGCTTCTAGGAATCATAGTGGACCAGTCAAAACCAGGTAAAGTAGAATAAAGAGTCGTGTAAGTTGAATCCCTTGCCCTAAAAAGTTAAAGGGTGTAAAATACCAAGGGTTAGGGTGAATATATCGAAACAAAAGTTCTGAGATATACGTAGGTTCACTGGTAGAAACTAGAGGTTCTTCCTCTTCATTTGAAAAAAGTTCTTCAATGGCAATAAGACTAGGAGGAAGACTATCAGTAGTGATAAGTTTCACACGCAGTGAAACTGGAGGATCCAGAATATGTGCTCTAACAGGTGTATGAATTTCAGGCTCAGAAATATCAGACTCGGGTTCGTCAATATCTGGTTCAGAAATGTGATTTCTATGAGAAGATTCTCTGGTATCTGTTGGCTTGTTGGTGCCTGACCCAAGTTCAGAGTTAAATAGCCAAACAAATCCTGGAACTACCGGCCCTTTCGGCAAAATTCCACGGTGTGCGGACTGAGGTCTCACTTGAAGTAGTATGGGAGGGTGCTAGAACAAAGTTTCTACACCTTGGAGATGTCTGATCAGTTCACGAGGCTCGTAGTTCGTCCCTGCGCCTACGTCGCTACGCGAACTTATTTGTACCTTGCAGCCTGAGATGTTGCCTTCGTGCAGCCCTTACCGTGCTCTACGTTATTACCCCAGATCTTACTTACATGTATTTAGGTTAGTTTATTAAGTGCCTTGATTCATGAAAAACATAAACCATTCATCCAGATGTGCACAGTAAATAAACCATACAATTGCAAATGAAATCCAACAAGTACCAATTCAAGAATAGATACACATAATTATATCAAAACTTATCTTTATTACATTCTCCTTCGGTTAAAAACTCGACTCCGCCCTGTGCACTCAGCTGCAGGGGTTCACGCACTCAGTTGCGGATTACTAGGCCTCTGCGCACTCAGCTGTAGAGCCTTCCTCTACTCTGCGACCCAGAGAGACACTTCCGCACTTAGACCTAACCTTACTGACTCATCATTCCGAAATACATTCATCCCTTGATGTCCTTTACATCCTAGAGCCTTGCTCTATTTATACACTCCCATGGTTCGCAGACCATGGGTAGGCCGACATTACATTACAAGACTTAGGGCGGACAACCCTATGACTCTAAATTACTTCTGCACCTGCAATTCGCAGGACTTTACAACATCATTCGGTCAAAATGTGGGCTCTACGCCCCAAAACATGCCTCGGTGGGGGGGCGAGGGGGGGGGGTTGATTCCATGCCCAACAGGCCCCCAACACAAACATCGTGACTTGCCCTCGAGTCATTGGGTCGACATGGTGATGGTTACATGGAGTCCTGCCAACCTTCCTCGAATTGCTGCAAATTCGATGGTGCACCGAGTGGCGGTGTCCTGGATCTACTGCATGCACTATTCCGAAACCTTTGTATCAGGAGTGCTTCTTTGCATCTGTATGTGTACCCCCAGTGTGTCGCCGTCGTTCGGGTCCTTGGGGTGCGAAGACTGCGCCATCGTCGGGTAGTTAGATATTCGGGCCACCCGTATAGGGCTTCAATCTGCTGCCATTGACCATGCCTGGGAAAGGTTCCCCATTGAGTTTGACTAGCTGTATCGCGCCTCCGTCTGTGATTTTCTTAACAATGTAGGGTCATAGCCGATGTGTTTGGAACTTCCCTGGGAACTTATCAAACTTACTGTCATACAACAGGACCAAATCATTGACCTTGAAAGGGCGTACTTTAATATGGCGATCATGCTAGGCCTTCTCACGTTGCTTCTGCACCTATTGCTTAAAGCAAGCCAGGAAGCATTCCTCTTCAAATTCTTCCAGCTGCGCGAGTATTTCCTTGAGGGTTGCGTGGTCCATCATACCTATAATTGATGTTATGCGCAGGCTTGCTACAATATATTCCATTGGCATGACAGCTTCCACACTGTAAACCAACCGAAAAGGTTTTTGTCTCATCAATTTCTTGCATGTCGTCGTGTAAGCCCATAATACTATAGGTACGCGTAGGTCCCAGTGGTTCCTTTTTGTGTTGCAGATTTTGGTTAGCTTAGTCTCCAGTATTTTGTTGAATGCTTCCACTTTCCCATTTGATTGTGGATGATATGGTGTACTCTTCTGATGATACATCTGGAATTCTTTCGTGAGCACGGTGATGGTTTCATTCAGAAAGTGTGTAATGCGATCACTCATTAAGATTTTCAGACAACCAAACTGAGTCAAGACATGTTCAAAAAAAAAAATTGCATCTGTGGCGACCGTATAATCCTTAACGAGTTGTGCTTCCACCCAACAAGTTAGGTATTCCGTCGTGGTGATAATGTAGTGCACGCCTGTCTTTCCTTGTGGTTTGATCGGTCCCACAAAGTCAATTGCCCATTTTTCAAAGGGTTGCAGCATCAATTGTGGATTCAAAGGCATTTCATCCCTCCTTGATGGTTTACTAGTCCTTTGACATATATCGCAGGCCTTACATTATACTTTTGAATCCTGATGAAGTGTTGGCCACCATAATCCTATGCGGAGAATCTTGTGTGTGGTTTCCCGTCCCGCATAGTGTCCTCCTGCAACACCCCCATGCACTTCGGTGAGGATCTAACTTCATTCAAACTCAGGGACGTATCTTCGTAGTATCTCATCAGTACCCATTTTATACAAGTGCCCCGTGATGACAGAAAAATCCACTGTGCGCACTGCCAACTCCTTCTTCTACTGGACAGAGTATTCCTTCGATGCAGTTCTTGTTGTCAGAAAGTGGATGATATATTCAAAGTGTCTGTCCACGATGTGCACAGCAATGATTTGTGCATTGGGTAACCCTTCCTCCAAACTAGTAGGTTCCAATCCTGTCTCGATACGTGACAAGTGAGCCGACCCTGCATTCAACCATCCAGGCTTTACCATGACCTCAAAGTCATATTCTTCGAACAAAAGGAGCCACCTGCGTATGCGCCTCCCCAACACAGGCTTATTGACCAAGTATTTTAACGCGGAATGGTAAGTATACATTTTAAAATGTCCCCCTAGAAAATAGTGGCGGTATTTTTGGAGCGCATATACCATAGCCAATCCCTCGCGTTCGGTTGTGGAATAGTTCTTTTATGCTTTAGACAACCTGCGGCTTGCGAACGCGATAGGGTGATCCAAGCCTTCTCTACCTTCTTGTGTTAGCACCGCTCCTAGCGCTATACATGACGCATCAACATGAACATGGAACTCCATATCCCATTTTTGGAAAACCAGGATCGGAGCGGAGGCCATTTTCTCTTTTAAGACATCCAAGCTCTTCATGTAATCATCATTCCAGCAATACGTGACATCTTTTTTCAATAGTTTTTCCATCGGTGAAGTAATTTGGGCATAGCCTTTGATGAACTTCCTGTAGTACCCAGTATGTACCAAGGTAGCGCATAACTGCATAACACTTCGTGGTGCTTCCAAATTCAGGATTACCGCAATTTTCGTGGGGTCTACCATTAGTCCTTGTCTACAGACCACATGTCCCAGTAGGTTCCCAAAGGGGACAATGAACGTGCATTTCTTTAGATTTAGCGCGATTTGGTGTTGTTGGGAAGTATCCAGCATCAATAGTAGGTTTGCTACATGGTGCTTAACCAATCCGAATACGATCCAGTAATCTAGATAGACTTCCAGGAATTTGTGGATATAGTCTTTAAAAACTATAACAACTATTCGTGAAAAAATGGCCGGTGTGTTTTTCAACTCAAATGGCATGACTGTATATTGAAAACAACTCCACTCAGTCACAAAGGTGGTGTTGCTTCTGTATTCCAACATGATTTTGATCTGGTGGTATCCTGAGAACCCATCCGTAAACAGATACACTTCTTTTCCATCGACGTTTTCTAATACTTCATCTGTGAATGGAGTTGGGAACAGATTGTGCACACACGCGTCATTCAGTTTTGAGAGGTCCATGCATATTCCTATCTCACCCTTTTGCTTTTTCTCCTACACTACCATCGGGCTAACATGATTCTTCCACTGGTTCAATAATTCTTGCTGCCAGCATTTCGTCGAGTTCGGTGCGCACCTTTTCTTTATACTTCGGGTTCAAACGGTAAGGCCTTTGTTTAATCGGCTTAGCTTCGGGCTTTAGCATGATTCTCATTATCCCTAGATCGCAAATGATCCTTTTAAATCTGTCATTTTGGTCGGAAATAAATCTTGGTACTCACAGAGTGACTCAGCGACCTTATCTACTGTAGCGTCATCCTAGTAGTCACCCAGCGTTGCATATTTTGGTTTGTCTTCCATACCAATGTTGACCTGATTTATTTTTACTGGCATCATTATATCAAGGTCTTCAATCAAGGGCTCTTGAACCTCACGGTAGCCCTCAGTTTCCGGAATGTTCACTTTTTGATGGGTAGTTGAGGCCTCGTGTAAGGGTTTTGGGGCTTAAAGCCCCTGATTTTGGGTATTAATATTGTAAAGGGTCCGAAGTGCGCAAAGTGCGAATTGTAATGGGTCAAGTCTAAGGGTAGTCCGCCCTAAAATATTGTAAGTTAATCTATAATGTGTCGGCCTACCCATGGTCCATGGACCATGGGAATGTATAAATAGAGCAAGGCTCTAAGTGTAGAAGGTAGCTTTTGGATAATGTGAAGAAGAAATGATGCAGGAGCATCCAGCTAGGGCACCATGATCGGGAGTTGGTCTCCGCCAAGATGGAAGTTGTGTTAACAAATTGTTTTTTTTTTATGTTAGTTTGTCAAAGTAGGGTGGAAGATTTTGTTTACTTTTAGTTTCAAGACTAGTTAGGGACAGTTTGGTCAGTTGGGGTCATTAGTTTGTCTGTCTTTAATCAATAGAAATTTAATAATTGTTCTGTCATTTTGGAGAAAAAAAACAAAATGTGTTTGATGTAAAATCTTGTCAAAAAGCAGAACCAAATGAAAGCATCGTGATGTAACTAAATAGAAATACAACTAAAAACAGTAACTGCACAGTTCAGGTAACTGTGAACAGAGACTATAAATGTACATGAAAAATCCATTGAAAGGGTTCAACATTTTTAGCATTCAAGCAATAATAAGAAAAGAACAGACAATTCCAATCCATCTGTGTATCCATAGTATTTTTGTTTTGCTTCCTAATTCACTGAACATCAAAGTAATCAATACAATGCTTACATACAAGTTTATTTAATTCTTCTTTTCTAAGAAACAGAGTCCAGACAGTGAGGCAGAGTTCCATTTCTAGAATGAGTGTTTGAATCCCATAGAAGAAATTGACATTGAATAAACAGGAATGAACGTAGACAAATCAATCAGACAAGTTAATCACATACAGGCCATACATTATCTTCTTAACTTCGAAATCGACCACGAGAACAAATTACCAGAGAAACTACAGAACTTTATGTTCATGGAAAAAGAAATTATAAACAAAGTTGCAAATTAACAATCGTAATTCGAAGGCGTTGAAGCCAGAATGAAAGGAATGACAGCCAATCATCATCATTAAAACAAGGTAAACCGAAACCAACATTTTCCTGAAAGTTTTTTCTTTAAATTACAAGATGAAATGTATGAGCATACATAGCAGAGTTGCAGAATAAACCAGAAATAGTCACATAGCCAACGGTCGACAAACCCTAGGTGAGGGTTTTGGGAAATGGCTCCCACACATTCAAAGTTACAACCAACAATCACAAAACCAAGGAATCCTATGCTAACAAAACGACTAGGACGTTGGCTACAACTGAGAGACAACACTGACTAAGCATTGAGGAAAACCAAATCCTCAATCTTACAGGACTAATCCAAAAACTGAAGATTAGTTCTGTTGATGAAGCCTACCAGGCAGAGGCCGACACGTTTTTTCTGAGCATACCCAACTGCAAACCCCAATACCTACAAAAGAACCAACACACAGTTGTTAGCAACCTGTCAACAGAGGAAAAAAAAACAAGTGCATGAGTGCAAGTATAAGAGGAATACATTTTACCTACCTAAAGGATTCGCAGTGAGAACAGAGAACAAGCCTTTAACCCTCGAGTTCCAACCAGCTACTGAGACAAAGGAGTGGTCACATTAGGAACAAAAGAATGGAAACAACAAATTGAATCATGGATAGAAGAGGCTACCTACGTTGAAGCCAAAGACTAGAGAGTGCCACTATTTCGAAACTTGAGTGCATGCCAACTCACTGAGTTTCACAAGCAAGACAACCTCATACCAGAACCCGAGCTCGTGGAGCAGAGACTAGTTGAAACAATTGTAAAAAGAGCACAAAACTCTACCTACATAGGCGGCGCAGAACCGTTTTTGGTTGTCCAACGAATCAGGACCAAGGTCATCCAAGCAAGTAGAAGAGTCAAGCAAATATAAGAGTCACCCTGTCAGACAAGAAAAACCAGAAGGTGCGCCCAGTAGTTGTAGCGCAGCTGCATACACAAGTAGCAAAACCACATAGAACAAACCCTCAGTGAACAAGTGCAAAGAACATAAATGGTTGAATGAATGATAGAGGAAGAGTTTTGGCGAAACGAGGAGCGAGAAATGCAACCCGAGGTATAGTACACAGTATTGATTGCACACATAAATGCCACCTATAATTTTCCAGAAAAATCCTAGAACGTTGGTAATCATAAACTAATCCATAGCTAAATCACACTTAAATCATTTAATTTTTGATTAGTACGAATAGTGTTGGGCTGGTCCCATCATAGTGGTATCAGAGCAGGTTGAAATTGACTGAAGAAATGGAGGTAGGAAGGAGAGGTCATGGAAGAGGTGTTCGGAGGATAGCACAGGAAGGACTGAGAGAGGAGATTAGGTTTCTTACTACCCGTTTGGAGGCAATCGAAGCTGGGAGAAGAAGGGATCTAGAGGTAGGCGATGACAGTGAAGAGGAAGCTGAATTAACAAAAGATGGATCGGATGGAGAGGGCCCAGAAATGAGATTGTTGAGATCTATCTTAGTGGAAAGCAGTAAACCCAAACCAAAATTCCC
Source organism: Pinus taeda (assembly GCA_000404065.3). Taxonomy (NCBI): domain Eukaryota; kingdom Viridiplantae; phylum Streptophyta; class Pinopsida; order Pinales; family Pinaceae; genus Pinus; species Pinus taeda. The sequence goes on from APFE030112463.1 coordinate 12,534, forward strand.
AAATTATGATGGCAACCTATCCATAAAGGTTTTATTAGAATGGATTAGTGAGCTTGATAAGTATTTCGAGTGTGAGGAGGTTAGTGAAGATCATAGAGTTAAGTTCGTTGCGAAGAAGTTGAAGGGATACGTAGCCCTGTGGTGGGACAGTGTCCAAACAGAGAGAAGGAGATTGAACAAGTTGCCGATCAAAACCTGGTCAAGGATGGTGGCCAAGTTCAAGGGAAGATTTCTGCTGAAAGACTATCAGATTGCACTACACAGACAAGTGCATAATCTGAAACAGAAAGGAATGACAGTGAGGGAGTACACTGAGGAGTTTTATCGAGTGAAATTAAGGGCCGATTATATAGAGGATACCTTGGAGAAGACAACCAGGTATGTAAATGGTTTAAGACTATAAATTTTAGATGAAATTAGTATTCTGTCTCCAAAGAACATTGAAGAAGCATATCAAAGTGCTATGAAAGCTTAAGAGAAAATTACTAGAAAGCAAAATGCTAGGAGAGGACGAGGAAGCGGCAGAGGAAAAGGCTAGTCATATGGCAGAGGGAAGACTGGTAGTAGTAATGAGGAAGGAAACAGTTCTAAAGCTTCTGGATCAGCAGATAAAGGTGATAATGTGAAAGGTGTTAGGCCATATCAGCGAGGCAGGGGAAATGGCCGAGGCAGAGGAGCTAATTACCAATGTTACAGGTGTCATAAGTGGGGACATAGATCATTTGAGTGTCTTGAGGCAGACCAAGCTGGACAGAGGGGTGCGTATGTCACACAACCAGAAGAAGTAGAGGCACCTCCCCAAGAAGCAAAGAATGCTCCAGAAATAGGGGAAGCCCTGGTGTTGAACAAGGTGTTGTTAAAACCAACAAAATAAACCACCGAACAAACTCAGCAAAAGTATTTGTTTCGAACAATTTGTAAGTCACACGGTAAGTGTTGTAAGTTAATTATTGACAGCGGTAGTACAGATAACTTGGTGGCCACAGAGATCATGGAAAAGTTAGAATTGAAGCGATTGAAACATCCCACCCCTTACAAAGTTTCATGGCTGCAAAAAGGCCATCAGTTGTTGTTGGATGAACAATGCGAGGTGGAGTTTCAAGTAGGAAAATATAAGGATAAGGTCATTTGTGACATCATGTCGATGGATGTATGTCACATACTGCTAGGTAGGCCATGGCAGTATGATAGAAAGGTGGTACATGATGGATTGACAAACTGCTATAAGTTTGTCAAGGATGGAATCAAGCACATGCTTGTGTCCATCAAGGAGGAAGGAACAACAGGAACAAGTGTGCCAAGAGCATTGTTGGTCAGTGGAAAACAGTTTCTGAAACAAGTTGAGGATAGCGAGGTGAGTTATGCAGTTGTAAGAAGAGCAAGAATGGTACTGTTGCATACAGAGGTATTGGATTTACCCCCAGAAATTCAGCAGATGTTGCAGGAATTTACAGACATAGTGGTGGATGACTTGCTAGATAAACTGCCCCCCAAAAGAAGCATAAGTCACCATATTGACTTCATACCCAGAGCAAGTTTGCCGAATATGGCAACATATCAAATGAGCCCCAAGGATAATGAAGAGATTAGGAAGCAAGTGCAGGAACTGCTAGACAAAGGATTGATAAGGGAGAGTTTGAGCCCATGCGCAGTTCCAATGGTTCTCGCTTCCAAGAAAGGAGGAGAATGGCGGATGTGCACAGACTCGAGGGCCATCAACAAAATCACCATTCGGTACAGGTTCCCACTGCCACGGATGGACAACATGGTGGATTGCCTAAGCGGGCTAGCATATTTTTCTAAGATAGACTTGAAGAGCGGGTATCATCAGATCCGAATTTGAGAGGGGGACGAGTGGAAGACAACCTTTAAGATGAATGAGGGACTGTATGAATGGTTGGTTATGCCATTCAGGTTGAGTAATGCACCCAGTACATTTATACGGTTAATGAATGAAATGTTGAAAGAATACATCGGAAAATTTGTGATAGTGTACCTGGACGACATAATAATTTTCAGCAGGACAAGGGAGGAGCACCTTCGACATGTTCGGAAAGTGCCGGAAAAATTACAGCAAAATAAACTGCTGATAAATCTGAAGAAGTGTACTTCTCTGCAAAAAGAGTTGATTTATTTGGGCTTCGTAATAGCAAAAAACGAGTTGAAGATGGATCTGGAGAAGATTGCAGCGATAGTTAATTGGCCATCTCTGAAAAGCTTATTTGGGGTACGTAGTTTTCATGGGCTGGCGAGTTTTTACTAGAAATTCATAAGAAATTTTAGCGAAATGTGTGCACATATGTTGGACACCATTAAAAAGTCCAGTCAGCCTTTTCAATGGACTGATGCAGTGGAGAGGAGTTTTCAGCTACTGAAGAAGAAGATCACAGAAAGATCAATCCTGAGATTGCCAGATTTTAAAAAGCTCTTTCAGGTTCGTTGTGGTGCTAGAAGTACGGCTATTGGAGCTATACTTAGCCAGGAGGATAAACTTGTTGCATTTTCAGCGAGAAGCTAAATGAAAGGAGACAGAAATATTCGTCCTATGACAAGGAGTTCTATGCTGTTGTACAGGCATTGAAACACTGGAGGCACTATTTGCTGGGAAATTAATTTATGTTGCTTTCAGATAATTCTGCACTACAGTATGTGATGCAACAACACAAGCTAAATCACAAACATGCCAAGTGGGTGGAATATTTGTAGAGTTTCACCTCTATGTTGAAACACATCAGTGGGCAGGCCAACAAGGTGGCGGATGCGTTGAGTAGGAGGGCCTTACTTTTGCAGGAGAGTATTGTACAAGTGCTGGGTTTTGAGCACTTGAAAGATTTATATCAGAATGACACAGATTTTAAAGAAGCCTATGAGGCATGTCAGAATCCCTTGGTGAGAGATAACAGTGCATGGTTGGACTACAACTTGCAACAGAAACTTCTGTTTAGAGGAGGACAACTATGCATTCCTGACTGTCGATGAGAGAGAACATTATTCGGGAGAAGCACAGTGGAGGTCTAGCCTGACATTTCGGCATAGACAAGACACTAGAGCAGCTCAGTCATTTCTACTTTTGGCGAAAGATGCAAAGGGATGTACAATGATTTGTGACCAGATGTATACACCATTACCTGATCCAAGCAGACCGTGGGACTCAGTTAGCTTGGACTTTGTCTTGGGTCTATCTAGGACACAGCAAGGTTATGACTCGGTGATGGTAGTAGTGGACAGATTCTCGAAGATGGCACTTTTTATCCCTTATAGAAAAACCAGTGATGCCACTCACGTGGCCCACTTGTTCTTCATGGAGATTTTCAGGCTACATGGTTTGCCTAAGTCTATTCTTTCAGACAAAAATGTGAAGTTTACAGCGCACTTTTGGTGCACCATGTGGAAGAAGATGGATACACAGCTGAGTTACAGCTTTGCTTATCACCCAAAAATCGACGACAAACAGAGGTGGTAAATAGGAGTCTGGGAAACCTGCTACAGATTTTGATTGGTGAGAATCCGCGGATGTGGGATCGAGTGCTTGCACAGGCAGTGTTCTCTTATAATGACTCGCCTAATCGCAACACAGGTTACAATCCATTTTAGATCCTGTACAGCATGCATCCTCGCAGAGTGCATGAGTTGTGAGATCTCGGACTGCAAGAAAGCCGAAGCACAGATGGAGAAGATTTCACTAACGCGATGAGAGATTTGGATGAGCAGGTGAAAATTAAATTGCAAGACAGCAGCCAAAAGTATAAACAACAAGTAGATTTGAAGAGAAGGGAAGTACAGTTCAATGTAGGAGATGAAGTCCTTGCGCATCTGCACAAGGAACGCTTCCCTAGAGGTGCATACAATAAGCTAAAGTATAAGAAGATAGGTCCCTGCAAAGTTCTCCGGAAATTTTCAGCGAATGCCTATGAGATACAGTTGCCACTAGGGATAGGCATTTCACCCATCTTTAATGTAGCAGACCTGTTTCCTTACACTGTTGACCCAGAAGAAGAAGACAGAACCACACAGCCTACACAGAATACCCAAGATGGAGGAGAAACTTGGATGAGACAGATGCCTTACATTTAGCCTCCCGAGATTGAGAGAATCCTCGATACTCAGGTGGCCAAATGAACTTGGTGGAAGGAGTATCTGCAATACTTGGTCAAGTGGAAGAACCATCCTATTGAGGACAATTCGTGGCTTGATGCCAGGCAGATTCAGCAGGCAGGTTCTTCAGTCGAGAAGCTCATGGAATGGATTCATGATTCCTTTTTACCCCAAGACCCTGATGCAGGAGCATCCAACTAGGGCACCATGACCAGGTGTTGGTCTCCGCCAAGATGGAAGTTGTGTTAACAAATTGTTTTTTTTTTATGTTAGTTTGTCAAAGTAGGGTGGAATATTTTGTTTACTTTTAGTTTCAGTACTAGTTAGGGACAGTTTGGTCGGTTAAGGTCATTAGTTTGTCTGTCTTTAATCAATAGAAATTTAATAATTGTTCTGTCATTTTGGAGAAAAAAAACAAAATGTGTTTGATGTAAAATCTTGTCAGAAAGAAGAATCGAATGCAATCATCGTTATGTAACTAAATAGAAATACAACTGAAAATAGTAACTACACAGTTCACGTAACTGTGAACAGAGACTATAAATGTACATGAAAAATCCTTGAAAGGGTTCAGCATTTTTAGCATTCAAGAAATAATAAGAAAAGAACAGACAATTCGAATCCATCTGTGTATCCATAATATTTTCGTTTTGCTTGCTAATTCACCGAACATCAGAGTAATCAATACAATGCTTACATACAAGTTTATTTAATTCTTCTTCTCTAAGAAACAGAGTCCAGACAGTGAGGTAGAGTTGCATTTCTAGAATGAGGGTTTGAATCCCATAGAAGAAATCGACATTGAATAAACAGGAATGAATGCAGACAAATCAATCGGACGAGTTAATCACATACAGGCCATACATTATCTTCTTAACTTCAAAATCGATCACCAGAACAAATTACCAGAGCAACTACAGAACTTTCTATTCGTGGAAAATAAAAATTACAAACACAGTTGCAAATTAAAAATCGTAATTTGAAGGTGTTGAAGCCGGAATGAAAGGAATGATAGCCAATCGTCATCATTAAAACAAGGTAAACCAAAACCAACATTTTTCTGAAAGTTTTTTCTTTAAATTACAAGATGAAATGTATGAGCATACATAGCAAAGTTCCAGAATAAACTAGAAATAGTCACATAGCCGATGGTCGACAAACCCTAGGTGAGGGTTTTGGGAAACGACTCCCACACATTAAAAGTTACAGCCAACAATCACAGAACCAAGGAAGCCTATGCTAACAAAACGACCAGGATGCTGGCTACAACCGAGAGACAACACTGACTAAGCATTGAGGAAAACCAAATCCTCAATCTTACAGGCCTAATCCAAAAACTGAAGATTAGTTGCGTTGACAGAGCCTACCAGGCAGAGGTCGACACGTTTGTTCCAAGCATACCCAACTGCAAACCCCAATACCTGCAAAAGAACCAACACACAGTTGTTAGCAACCTGTCGATAGAGGAAAACAAAACAAGTGCATGAGTACAAGTATAAGAGGGATACATTTTTGCTACTTGAAGGATTCACAATGAGAATAGAGAAAAAGCCTTTAACCCTCGAGTTCCAACCAACGACTGAGACAAAGGAGCGGCCACATTAGTAACAGAAGAATGGAAACGACAAATTGAATCATGGATAGAAGAGGCTACCTGCATTGAAGCCGAAGACCAGAGAGTGCCACTGTTCGAAACCTGAGTGCATGCCAACTCACTGAGTTTCACAAGCAAGACAACCTTATACAAGAACCCGAGCTCATGGAGCAGAGACCAGTTGAAACAATTGCAAAAGTAGCGCAGGAATCTACTTACACAGGTGGTGACAGAACCATTTTTGGTTGTCCAACGAATCAGGACCAAAGGTTATCCAAGCAAGTATAAGAGTTAAGCAAATATAAGAGTCACACTGTTGGACAAGAAAAACCAGAAGGTGCACCCAGTAGTTGCAGCGCAGCTACATACACAAGCAGCAAAACCACACAGAACAAGCCCTTGGCGAACAAGTGCAAAGAACAGAAATGGTTGAATGAATGACAGAGGAAGAGTTTTGGCGAACCGAGGAGTGGGAAATGCGACCCGAGGTATAGTACACAGTATTGATTGCACACATAAATGCTACCTATCATTTTCCAGAAAAATCCAAGAGCATTGGTAATCATAAACTAATCAACAGTGAAATCACACTTAAATCATTTAAATGTTGATTAGTACGAACAGTGTTGGGCTGGTCCCATCAAGAAAGTAAGGTTTTCGAAATGCGGTATTAGATCTGAAGTTTGTAAGTCTGACTCTTGGGTCACGGTAGGAGATAGAGGCTCCGTATCTGTGTGCACGGACCCCTCTAGCTGTGTGCACAGACCCCTGTAGCTATGTGCGCGGACCCCTGTAGCTGTGTGCACAAGGCAGGAAGCAGATTGTAACAAAACAAAGACTTTAATAAAGATAAGTTAGTTCTAAAATATCGCGGATCTATTTATATTTTGGTTTATGCATCTGTTTAAGTTTTATGATTTTATGCAAGTATTTAAGAATTATGATTGCGCGCGCTGGTTATAGAAATTGAATGCTTGATTAAGACTATAAGAATTAGATCAAATCTGTAATAACTGCAATAATAATAAGAATCTAGGAATGGCCCTGTCGCGGATCTACGCAATGGCCAGACAACTGCGTAGAGTAGCACGAGTGTGCAGATTAGTTCGCGACCCCTTCAGACCTCATCAACACATCCCAAGGGTGTATAAACCTGGTTCCAGCACCCTCCCATGCTACTTCGAGTGAGACTTCAGGCTGCACTCCACAGATTGTTTTTGAAAGGGCCAGTAGTGCAGTATTTGTTTGGCTAAAACTCTTTTGAACCTAGGTTAGGCCCCCATAAGCCAAAAAATGGTTCCGTTGCCAGGACCAGGATTTTCCTATGGGATGTCTAATGTCGGAACACTGGAACCCTATGATGAAAGAGATTGAAGATTGGCTGGATCAGAAGCTACACAAGTTTGTGGGACAGGAAAATAAAACCCCGCAGATATCTAAGAAGAGGTGGCTGGATCGCTACATATATATGGAAATCCACAAGATCTTCTTTGCGACCTTCTCGTTAGAACTGTATGGTTGGATTGCGAGGCTAGATGATAGTCAGGGAAGGTGGAAACTTGATCAACCGATAGTGTGGACTCCAGAGTTGGTGCGCAGACTAGAGGCATCTGAAGATAAGATCGCACGGGCCATAGATCATTGGCTGGATCAGATAATAGGAGGGTTTATCACTGAGTTCGCAATAGACACAATCGTGAGCTACAACAAAGTTGAGCGGTGTTTTCTCAAGGGTTCACGAGGTAGGTGTTGAACCTAAAAACTACCTCTTTTTCAAGCATTTTCTTCACCCTTCTTCCTTTGTTTTCCCATGCCAGTGCATCCAAAGCCATCAAAAGTCATTGCATGTTGATTCCAGGAGTACATTTTAGTGATTTTCAAATTATATTATTATGTGTGTTATTTAGACAAGGTTTTTTTTCTCAGCTACAGAATGTGGCCACTTTCCGCAGCTAACTGGCAATTCCACAACCATCTTCATACTTTTTCAGGTTACAAGTGTTGAGAAGAGGAATGAGCCACATGGGTAGCTCAGGAAATGTCAACACATGGATGGGGTCCTATTCACTTATTCAAATTCGAGGGAAAAGACCCCGATCAAAGAGGAGTCAACGAAGAAGTTCTACAGCAGTTAGAACTCTGTTCTGGCACGCAACTGAGTCTGAGGCCTATTCTTGAACCCAATGATTTGTTTTGCCACCTGCATAACTAAATCCAACATCCACTATGCAAATATTTACTGCTTGTGCTAATCAAAAGGCTAAATCCTCGATGTATGACCTGTTCACGTGTCTACCATAGAAGAATTTCCTCTTAGGAACAATTAGCAATTTCTCCTATAAATTCAAGCATTTGGAACACAAACAAGTTAATGGTTTTATTGTTGAAATAGTGTGATTTCCATTTTGTAATCAAGAGACACATAGTTCTCTATTTTCATGATATAAAAACTATGTTTTCGTATATGGTTGCCTGAGTGTTTGAAGTAGATTTGTGTCGATAATCCAAGGTTGTGCAAAGGGCCTCTGCATGGTTGAGGTTTCATTTTCATTTCTATATATTTCCATTTGTATTTTCTTTCATTCAAGTGTATACTGCTTGTGTTTCGTTTATGTTCATAATTACTCTAACACTGTATCTGTATTTGTATTGCATCTTGTCACTTATTTTTACTAACCCTGATAGATGCATTTCAGAGTAGCAGTAGGACTTTAATTTTTTTTATGCTCAAGCTTCTTAGTTTTAAACTTGCATCAAGTAGCATTTTTGGGACGCACTTCTTCTGATGTTCTTTAGTTTTCAAATTCAAGATGTTTATTCTTTTGCTCAATAGGATAGATACTCATAACATAAGTACATGTTTCCATAACCTTTAGTTGATGGTTTACCTTTAGATATAATTTGTGAAGTATGGAACTTATGAAAGAGATCTACTCGTTGTTCAGTACCTTTTCTTTCTTAATATAGTCACTCATGTTATAAATTGATATTTCCGGAGCCTTTAGCTAACTGAATTTAAGTTAATTGGCGAAGTATTGTGTTTACAAGTGAGTTTACTTGTTGTTCACTAGTTTAGAGCTAGATAGTTTTTATGTTATTTCCTCATGTTATAAACTGATATTTCCAGAGCCTTTAGCTGACTGAATTTAAGTTAATTGGCGAAGTATTTCATTTATAAATGAGTTTACTTGTTGTTCATTAGTGTAGAGTTAGATAGTTTAATGTCATTGTCTCATGCTATAAGATGATATTTCTAGAGCCTTTAGCTGACTGATTTTTAAGTTAATTGGTGAAGTGTTATGTTTATGGATGAGATTATTGGCTGATCATTAGTTTTCAGTTTCAGGTTTTTACTTTTGCCTTTAGTTTAAATTGTAGTTCGACTTTAATTTCACAGATAGAATAGACAACAAAGCTAGTAGTTTCATTTCTAGTACTTCATTCTTAGTTTGCTATAGATAGCTACACATTCATTTTCTCATTCAAGTTTTAATTTTGTAGATAGCAGTTTCAAGAGTCTTTTGAGCTCATATTTTGGGAAACATTACAATAAGCAAGGAAATAAGCTTTGTCTTCATCTTCATGAAACTCCACTTCCAAACTTGACCTAAAAAGTACTCTTAAAACTCTCACTTTAGCAGTAGATTTAGGATTTCAATTACATTGCAGCATTCTAGGAGGTCAAAAGCACAAAACCCCAAAACAACATAAAATTGGAAATAGTGAGGTAAGAAAGGGTTATCTAGCACATATAGTGCACTACACTTCATCAGTTTACGACACCCAGATTGATAATTTATGTAGCAATTTAGGACACTAAATTGAATAAACATTTTGGCGTCGTTGTCGGGAAGTGTAACTAGGTAGTCTATCTCTTACATTCATATAAAAAAAAGGAATTAATAATTTCTCAAGTATGCTCTCCTCTTGCAGTTAGTGTGATCTGGAGGATCAGAAAAAGAATTATTAGTCCAATTAAAATCATCAAAAACAACAAAAAAATGACATGCATAGAGAAAGAGATTCTAGGGGTAGATTTATAGCTAGGGGCAGAAGTTCGATTTTCACAACTCCAACTACTCCACCAAGGATTAGAAAGGACACACCTCCATCCCAGACTCATACTCCCAACCTTAGGATTCTTGGAATTCAATGGGTAGCAACTAAATTAGAAGATTCTCCCACTTCATCTACTAAACCAGATCTAGGCGAAGAACCATTTTTCACCTCTATAGGGGAACCTATTGTAGTTGAAGAAGTAGGAATACCTAGAGAAGAAGAAATAGAAATTCTCTCTCATCAGCCATTAATAGAAGAACTAGAAGATTATGAGGAAACTATCATGGCAGAAGAAGAGCAAGATGGAGAATTTTCACTATTTGGAGGAGGGGGTAGAGGTAGAAGTAGAGGAAATAATGGAAGTGGTAGAGGAAACAATGGAGGTGGTAGAGGTAACAATGGAGAAGGTAGAGGAAATACGGAAGGAGATAACTCATTTGGATTCCCTATAGTAGATGAGGAAACACATACAACAATGAAAAACATTTCACCATCCGTCCTCCCAAACTTTTATGGTTTGAGAAGTGAGGATCCTGAAACATTTTTATTTGAGTTTGAAGTCTTACGCAGAACTTATGACTATTTAGAAGACTGTCAAAAACTCAAATTATTCCCTCCAACACTAAAAGGGGCTGCTTTGAAATGGTTTATGGGATTAGTCACTCAATCCATTAGGACTTGGAACGATATGAGGCAGGCATTTTTGGATAGATACTTGGATTACTGTATGCCTACCAATCATAAGGATGATGTATTCAAAATGATGCAAAAGGAAGATGAAAACTTAGAGGATTTTCTTGAGAGGTTCCAATACAATTTGAAAAGAGAAAAAATGAACAACTTAGATGAAGAGACCTTGAAAACCCTTTTGTTGAAAGCCATTAGAGATGAATGGATAGATATCTTAAACATGATGGGGAAGGGAGACATCTCTCAACTTCCATTGAGTGACATAGCAGAACTATGTGTCCATCTCTTAAGAGGGAAATCTAAAACATGGAAAGGGCCTGGAGATCCTTCTCTTATTAGAGCAAACAAATCTACAACTGGAACTGTAAGTAGGGAAGAAATTGGCAATATGCTTGATGAGTTCAAAATTGATATTTTAGGGAGCCTTAGTGAACAGCTAGACACCCTCAAAATCCAAAACAAGAAGAAAACAGAAGTTGATGCTTTAGCCATATTTTGTCCAAAATGTAGGAAGAAACATGCTCTAAGGGAATGCCCTCTAGATGCAAAATTTGTAGAAACTTGTATGATTTGTTCGGAAAGTCATGAGACCAAGGATTGTCCTTCAATCCCAGGTCTTAAGGCTGTCTTTCAAGAGGGAGTAGTTCCAAATTATGTAGAACCTCTATGTTTTGTTACAAGAAGACCTTAGCAATGGCAACAAAATCAAGGATTTGACAATCCAATGAATTTTCAGCTCCCACCAAATTGGAATTATTGGCAACAACCTTGGCCTCAACCTCAAAATCAGTATCAATCTCAACCATGGGCACAAGGGGTACAAAATCCTTATGGGAGATTTTCTCAATATTATCAGTATCCTTCATCTTATCAGAGCTATCCCCCCCCACAAAATCAACAGAAAAATCAACAATTACAACTTCCAAATCAAAGCCCTCACCTTTCATTACCATTTCCACAACAACCTCCTCAACAAGGTCAAAATCCTCAACTCTTACTTCCATTTCAACAAAATCCAAATCAACTACCAGCCCAACCATTACCAAACCCCAATAATAAAAGCCCTCAAAATGGTTACATGGTAGAAGGACAAAAATTTCCTATTTACATGATTGTTCCTCTAGATCTTAATGATGTTCAACTTAGATTTGGTAGGATTTTAGAAAAGGAGAAACCTTCTATAGATGTTCAAGAGAAAGATGCTTCTGAGGAAGACTCTCTGAAAGTCAATAAACGTTTTGAGGGGTCCCTTCAAAGCCAAAACATTCAAAAAGAAAAAGAAAAAGAATCAATAAACACAACTCCTATAGTTGAGCAACCTGGATCTACTTCCGCACCTCCTTTTACTGAGAGATTGCAAATTGATAGAGGAGTGGAAAAATAGATCTTGTTTCCCAATTATGATTTCCTTGATGAATTAAAGAATGTCTGTATCAAGGTTCCCTTGTTACAAGCCATTAGAGAAATTATCACTCTAGCAAAAACAATAAAGGAGTTGAGTATCAAAAGACCAGGTGGAAAACCAAGATACACAAAAAGAATTCACATGGTAGGAAAAATAGCAGATATCATAATGGGAAAGATTACCATGCAGAAATATGTGGATCCAAGAAGTCCAATTGTCAACACACACATAAATGCGATTGAAATTCCAAATACATTGATTGACTTAGGGGAAACTATAAACATTATGAGTAGATAGACTATGGAACAGCTTAAACCTTCTAATCTTCTTTACACACCTACTTTACTGCAACTTGCAGATAGATCAATAATCAAACCAGATGGTGTGCTAGAAGACATTTCAGTCTCAGATTCTTGGGAATATCCTATGGATTTCATGATTTTAACTCCCAAGAATAATCTAGGAGGACACCCACTCATCTTAGGAAGACCGTGGCTGGCCACAGTTGACGCTTTCATTAGTTGTAGATCTGGTGACATGTACATTTCTGATGGTAGTTCAACAAAAAAATTTACTTTGTATCCTCCAGCAAAAGCAATTACAGAAATAGATGACAGTGAATGGGTCGATGATGAAGATGTTATATAGCCTATCTTTACTATATCAAAAATTAGTGAGGATAGTCAGATTTTAAACACATTAGAAAATTTTGAAACATCTTCAGAATATGATCATGAACAATTTCAGTTAAACTCTGATATTGAATACTTGTCATCTACGCAGATGTCCCTTTATTCTATGGAAGAGTTTGGTATCTCTACAATTGAAATTTTTCCATGTAAAACATTAAATATAAACAAAAACTTGGAGAAATTACAACAGGAGGAGCTAACCAAAATCTTACAAAAAAATTCTGCTAAATTTGCATGGGAGTATACTGATATGAAAGGTATTGACCCTAAGACTTGTATCCATCATATCTATATTGAGGAAAACAATAGACCAATCAGACAACCTCAAAGAATGATGAATCCAAATCTTAGGGAAATTGTGAAAGAAGAGCTCCAAAAACTACTCAATGTAAACTTCATTTGCCCAACCTCAGATAGTCAATGGGTTTCTCCCTTGGTAATAGTGCCTAAAAAGAACGGTAAATGGAAGGTGTGCATTGATTATAGAGAATTGAATAAAGAAACCTTAAAGAATCACTTTCCCTTTCCCTTTATAGATCAGGTATTAGATACATTAGTAGGTAAAAAGTACTTTTCATTTTTGGATGGTTTTAGTGGTTATAATCAAATTCAGGTAGCACCTGAAGATCAGGATAAGACCATATTTACTTGTCCATGTGGAACTTTTTCCTATCGAGTGCTTCATTTTGGATTATGTAATGCACCTGCAACATTCCAAAGAGTAGTACCAGGAATTTCTTCTGATCTAATACATGATTGTGTAGAGGTATATATGGATGATTTTACAGTCTACGGTAACACATTTGAAGAAACCTTGGAAAACTTGGAAAAGGTCCTTAAAAGATGTAAAGAAACAAACCTTTCATTAAGCCATGAAAAATTCTTTATGATGTTTATGGAAGGTATTGTTCTAGGACATCACATTTCAGGAGATGGGATTAAAGTAGACAAATCTAAAGTTGAAGTCATCTCCAAGTTACCAATTCCAAATTGCCAAAAATATGTTAGAAGTTTTCTAGGATTTACAGGATATTACAGAAGATTCATAGAAAACTTTACTAAAGTAGCATCTCCACTCTTCAAATTGCTTACAAAAGATTGTGAATTCAAGTGGAATCCTGATTGCCAACTAGCATTTGAAGCCTTGAAAACAAAAATATCTTAAGCACCTATCTTAAGAGGACGAAATTGGAAACTTCCTTTCCATATTTCTACAGATGCTTCAGATATAGCTCTAGGGGTTGTACTGGGACAAAAAAACTTGATTCCTTATGCCATTTACTATACAAGTAAGAATTTGACTCCCACTGAGTTGAAATATACTATGACTGAAAAAGAGTTCTTAGTTGTTGTTCATGCAATTGAAAAGTTTAGACATTATATAACAAGCTATGAAACTTTTGTTCATACTGATCACTCTGTAATTAGATATTTAATGAATAAACCTATTACTAATGGCAGAGTTACAAGATGGCTTTTACTTTTACAAGGATTCAATATTACTGTGCTAGATAGACCTGGAAAACAAAACACAGTTGCTGATTTCTTGTCCAGGATTCAGAATATCAAAGAAGACTCTCTGGTTGAGGATAAGTTTCCTGATGAATACTTGTTTGTAGTAACTACTCAAACTCCTTGGTTTGTAGATGTTGATAACTATTTGGTTACAAGGAAGCTACCCTCACATTTATTTCCTAGAGAGAAAAGAAAGGTTATTCAAGATAGTTCAAGATATTCATGGATCTCTAACGAATTGTATAAAACAGGGTCAGATTATGTGATCAGAAGATGTGTCAGGGAAGATGAAATGCCCGATATTCTTAAAGCATGTCATGATGAACCGTGTGGTGGACACTTTTCTGACAAGAGGACAGCCTATAAAATCCTTTCTTTAGGATATTATTGTCCATCCATCTTCAAAGATGCAAGAGAATATGTCAACAGGTGTGACAGATGCCAAAGGGTAGGGAAACCTGCTCCGTCAAATGAGATGCCATTACAACCTCAGGTACTTACCGAACCCTTTGAAAAATTGGATTTAGAGTTTTTTGAACCTATTAATCCTCCATCCAAGTAGAAAAAGTATATATTGGTATGTACTGATTATATCACTAAATGGGTAGAATCCAAAGCATTACTCTTTGCTAATGAAAATATAGTAGTTAGTTTTCTTTTTGAGGATATTTTTACTCGCTTTGGTGTTCTAAGAGAAATTGTAATAGATCAAGGAGCTCAATTTACATCTAGAATGATGGAGAAGCTTGTGGAAGGATACAAGATCAAGCATAGGAAATCCACTCCTTATCATCCACAAGCAAATGGTCAAGTGGAGTCCACAAATAAAGTGATTGAGGGAATCATTACTAAGACTGTGCATCTACATAGAAGAGATTGGGCAGAGAGGCTTCCTGAAGCCTTGTGGGCCTACAGAACTACATGGAGGAATACAACGGGACATACACCTTATGAACTTATTTATGGAAAGAAAGTTCTGTTCCCCACTAAGTTCCAAGTTAAAACTTTCAAGATGGCAGTTCAATTGGGAATGGATCTATCAGAAGCTCAAAAGCATAGACTAGAACAATTGAATGAACTTGATGAAATCAGACAAGAAACAGTTCAAAGAACTAGTCTGGTTCAGCAACATAGAGCTAAGTGGCATGACAAGTACATCAAGGAAAAAAGGTTTCAAGAAGGAGATTGGGCATTGCTATTTGATTCAAAGTTCAAAGATTTTCAAGGTAAATTTCAAACTCATTGGCTTGGGCCATATGAGATTGAAAACGTTTTTGGCAATGGAGTAGTAAGAATCAGAACCATCGATGAGCACCAAATGCCTCTCCTTGTGAATGGTCATAGATTGAAGATTTCTCAGAAGCCAATCTCAAAGGATGAGTTTATCAAGATCTTTCAAAATAATTCTGAAATGAAGTTGGTGAAGAAGAATCATTCTTCCACACCAACTTAGTCTTTGTTCTTTTCATCACTGAATTGAAAAAAAAAAAATTTGTATAAGCTTGAAAACCAATCACTGATTGGAATTATTATACAGAAAATACAGGGTGAAAATCAGAGGACTCTAACACCCTATATTTTCCAAAAAAAGAAGAAGAGAGAAAGTCTTTCATTTTATTCATGGTGTTTTTTATTCCATTCCATTTAATTTTTGCAAATTTCACTCCATTTCACCACCACATTCCATCAATAAACTTTCTTTCAGTATTTCTTCATATCCACTTTCCCATGTTTCCATTCATACAGTCATTTTCCATTTTCATTCTTCAAGTCATACTTCATTCACTATGTTACATTTCACAGCTGTTTTCCAATTCCGCAACTATTTTCTAATTCCGCAACTAATCCTATTACTCTGCAGTGACGGATTATTAGCCAAAATAAAATAAAAAAAGTTTAAGCTAGATGCAGGTATGGAAGGAGAAATCTTTTGAAGACATCAGCACCTAAAGCACCTACAAAAGCAAGCAATCAAAAGTTAGCAGATGGAAAAGGTATGATTCCAAAGGTGAGAATAAAACCCATTTCAAATAGCATTATAAAACCATAAATTGTATAGTTTGAATAATCACTACTCCTTAACATGTGATAATGTGATTTGATTGCTGTGATAACTCCACCATACCCACCGATTTAATCCTCAACGGTCTCGTGATTTGCCTCCAATTATAACTCGTACTTCATCGTACATCCTTACTCCACCTGTTGAAACAACTAATTATGTGAACATAAGCTGGTTGAATACGGCTCTTTCACTCACTAAGTTTTTCGTTTTCCTACTCCCACAATTTTTTTTTATAAACACAAAACACTTGGATTCCACTCAATCTTTCATTTCTGTGCATGAGTAACACTCTGCTTCCACGTAGTCTGTGTATACACCAAGCCTTACAACCTCCATACTATTTCCGTGCATATAGTTTTCCAACAGTTTTTCCTACCACGTAACCTATCCATCATTCAACTTCATATTCATCGTTTTTCCCAGTTTCATACCCATCGATTCTCTCTACAGTGTTCTTCCACTTTTGTCCCTATAACCATTTTGTTTCCATATAACCACCATTATAGCGGTATCTACACAGTGAAGAGAGGTAGAATGGGTCTCATTGTAAGGAAAGAGCCCATAGGAGTTAAGTTCATGGAGGGATACCCTCAGTTGAAAGGGACATTAAAGAAGTCTAGCTGGCTGAAGTTTATCAAGAAATTCAATGGCCATCACAAGAAAGTTACCAAAACATTTGCAAGATCTTTTAATGGAGTAGAAGTGGAAATCGGAGATATAAGGTTTTAAGTGAATAATCTTCAATTGCAGCTACAACAGAACTTCCACAAGATGGATAAAGGTGGTTCAAAAATAAGGACTTCGATGAAAAAGCATGGAGAGTTATTCTTCGAAAACCAGGTATGGAAATATCAATTTTCAAAAGAGGAATTCCTATCTTAGCATTAAAGGAAAAATGGACTAGTTTGCTCTTGATTATTCAGAAATTTGTCACGTGTTAAGGTAGATATGGCTCAATGTACATGTACCACATAAGGTTATTGATGAACTTTTTGGAAAATGAGACCATCAATCTCCCTTACTTTCTGTTGAATAGTTTAAGAAAGATGTCTACCACTGTTCAAAAGCACATAGGAGATATAGAACCCCATCTGTACCATCATGGTCTCATAAAGATCTTAGTTTAAAACCATTTGAAGGATATGGGAGATACATGGGAAAACTTCCTAATCAGGAAATTTTTCCAAGACCCACCTGAGATGCCTATAGGAAGTTCAATAAAGAGGAGTAGGAGAAGAAGAGCAACTCTAACAATTCAAAGTACTCCTACCAATTTAGCAAAAGAAAATAATGAGGAAGAATTGCTCTCTAAAACTCTCACTGGAATCATGAAGCAAACAAAACACAAGGGAAAAAGAAAAATTGAGGAAATCTACCAAACTCCCGAGCCTTCATCAGAAGAAGAACAATTGCTCTCTGAAAAATTAGTGCACATTAAAGAACAATCCAAGAAAACAAAAGAAAAAGGGAAGAGGAGACAGGTCATAGAAGAAGGGAATATAGGCTCACAAAGTATAAGAAGAAGCTCTAGGCTTAAAGGCAAGTTGAAGAAAACACAAACAAAAGAAGCTCAATTCATAGACTTGGGAGGGGAGACTCCAACCAATCACCAAATAACACATCATTCGAGCATAGTCCACAATATTCTCTTTCTCCTCAACTAGACTTTGAAAATAGGCCAAGAAAAGAATCTCCTGATATTGAATAGGCTCAGCAGCAGATCTATGATTTCATTGAATCATTGGAGCAGAAGGACACAACAACAGAACAAGGGACTTCATCTAACCAACCAGTTACACCACAGGAAACTCTGATTCATTCATTAAAGTAAGAAATATACAAATTAGAGGTCTTAAATAGGCATATCCAGAGGGAAAATGAAGCTTTGAAGGAGCAAAACAAACTGGACAAAATCATTCAGGACAATACCATGCTTCATTTGGGATTATGGCATAAGAAAAGTGGAAAATTGAAGAAGAAAAATAGGAAGCTAAGCAGGTCCCTCAGGAACCTTAAATATAGATTCCTTATGAGGAAACCCAAAATGGCAGTGGCAGCAAGGAAGAAGAAGAAGAAGTTGGATGTTCTAGCAGAGGTTTCAGAGCAGATGCTGTAGAAGGAGGATTTTTACAATTTTGGTTGCATGAGGACATGCAATAGCTCCTTAGTGGGGGTATGTTGAACCCGAAAACTGCCTCTTTTTCAAGCATTTTGTTCACCCTTCTTCCTTTGTTTTCCCATGCTAGTGCATCCTAAGCTATCAAAAGTCATTGCATGTTGATTCTAGGAGTGCATTTTAGTGATTCTCAAAGTATATTATTATGTGCATTATTTGGACAAGGTTTTGTTTCTCAGCTACGGAATGTAGCCACTTTCCACAGCTAACTGGCAATTCCGCAGCCATCTTCATACTTTTGCAGGTTACAGGTGTCGAGAAGAAGAACGAGCCACATGGGTAGCTTAGGAAATGTCAATACATGGATAGGGTCTATTCACTTATTCAGATTCAAGGGAAAAGACCCCGGTCAAAGGGGAGTCAACAGAGAAGTGCTACAGCAGTTAGAACTCTGTTCTGGCATGTAATTGAGTCTGAGGCTTGTTCCTAAACCTGAGGATTCATTCTGCCACCTACATAACTAAATCCAACATCCACTATGCAAATATTTACTGCTTGTGCCAAACAAAAGGCTAAATCCTCGATGCATGACCTGTTCACGTGTCTACCGTAGAAGAATTTCCTCTTAGAAACAGTTAGCAATTTCTCTTATAAATTCAAGCATTTGGAATGCAGACAAGCTAATGGTTTTATTGTTGAAATAGTGTGATTTTAGTTTTGTAATCAAGAGACACACAGTTCTCTGTTTTCATGATATAAAAACTCTGTTTTTGTATATGGTTGCCTGCATGTTTTAAGTAGATTTGCGTCGATAATCCAAGGTTGTGCAGAAGGCCCCTGCGTGGCTAAGGTTTCGTTTTCATTTCTGTATATTTCCATTTGTATTTTCTTTCGTTCAACTGTATATTGCTTGTATTTCGTTTATGTTCATAATTGTTCTAGCACTGTATCTGTATTTATTATGCAGCTTGTCACTTGTTTTTACTAACCCTGATAGATGCAATTCAGAGTAGTATTAGGACATTAATTTTGTTTATGCTCGAGTTTCTTAGTTTTAAACTTTCATCAAGTAGCATTTTTGGGACTCACTTCTTTTGATGTTCTTTAGTTTTCAAATTCAAGATGTTTATGCTTTTGCTCAATAGAATAGACACTCATAACATAAGTACATGTTTCGGTAACCTTTAGTTGATGGTTTACCTTCAGATCTTATTGGTGAAGTATGGAACTTATGAATGAGATTTACTTGTTGTTCAATACCTTTTCTTTCTTAATATAGTCACTCATGTTATAAACTGATATTTTTGGAGCCTTTAGCTGACTGAATTTAAGTTAATTGGCGAAGTATTGTGTTTACAAGTGAGTTTACTTGTTGTTCACTAGTTTAAATTGCAGTTCGACTTTAATTTCACAGATAGAATAGATAGCAGAGGTAGTAGTTTCATTTCTAGTACTTCATTCTTAGTTTGTTATAGAGAGCTGCACATTCATTTTCTCATTCAGGTTTTAATTTTATAGATAGCAGTTTCAAGAATCTTTTGAGCTCATATTTTGGAAAACATTACAATAAGCAAGGAAACAAGCTTTGTCTTCATCTTCTTGAAACTCCACTTCCAAACTTGACCTAAAAAGTACTTTTAAAACTCTCACCTTAGTAGTAGATTAGGATTTCAATTACATTGCAGCATTCTAGGAGGTCAAAAACAGAAAACCCCAAAACAACATAAAATTGGAAATAGTGAGGTAAGAAAGCGTTATCTAGCACATATAGTGCACTATGCTTCATCAGTTTTTGACACCCATATTGATAATTTATGTAGCAATTTAGGACACTAAATTAACTAAAAATTTTGGCACTACACTCATGACTATACCAACCTGACTAGAATATCATACCCCTACTATGAGCAGTTTGATCATGAAATGATAGATTGTCCCAGGCTGATAACACAGATACGCGAGAAAAGGGTAGCATAGCCTATGCCGATGCAAAACATCCAAATGATGAGGTCCAAGCCGCACGAGGAATATCCCAACGTGAACATGATGCTCAGAAGTGGTGCAACCACGGGGGAAGATAAGGGGAAACAAACCGAGGAAGACACATGGGTTCACAAGGCCCCTACAAAGTAGCCTGAGTTTGACATGGAACGTGTGAAGGAGACATTTATGGAAGATAATAAGAGCTTTGCAGAGGTCTCTACTTTAGGTAGTAAGGATCAACTCATGCCGGAAATGGATCCCTCTATGCTAACTACCATTTTAGAGACATGCATGAAGTTGCTACGCTACAATAAGGCAATTAAGGGATTACAAGAGCTGATAACTAGGTGCACAGGGTCAGGTGAACCTCGCGTGGTCTAGAAACTGGGAAAACATGCTTTGCACATTGGACGGGAAATGTGATTGACGACGCAGATTAGTGACTATGAGATGGATCAGGTCATTCTGGACTTAGATTCGGATGCGAATGTGCTAGCTAAACAGACATGGGAACGCATGGGCAGGCCCACATTACAGTGGTCTCTAATTACGGATGGCGAACCAACAAAAGATCTTGCCCATAGGGAGATTGCAAGGAGTAACAGTGGACATTGAAGGCACGAGCACACAAACAGATTTTGAGGTAATACAAATTGTGGATGGCAGCAATCCTTACCCCGCATTGCTCGGAATAGACTAGGCCATGGATATGAATGGAGTCATCAACCTAAAGAAGTGAAAAATGATATTTGAGAAAATGTCCCTACGCGTAGTCGTTTCATTAGATCAAGAAGGAAGTGATGATGACTTGGATTGTATCTACAAGATAACTGCATGAGATCAGGATTGGGTAAATCTGACTGTAGAAGGAATATTATTGTGGGAGCACACGGACTCCTACACCTTGGATTCAGATGAAGAAGACGAACGCTAGCATAATCGATTGAACGAAGTAACAACGTTAAACTGCAACATGATGACTAGGTCACTGTGTTGTGTAATAGCTGAGGATCGAGATCTACTGACATATGACGGGTTAACAACAATGGATGAATTCTTGAACAAGTTTGAGAGCGCAGTACTAGAGCACTAGAGATTCAATGCATTAAAATGGGTGCTACGCGCGATGCCTACGCATTGGTGGGGAACACATGAAGGAACCTTTGAATACTGGTGCGGCTACATGAGGATGATGCAGATAAGGTTTGGGAAGCCAGAACTACGAATAACTAAGAATTATGATGGACGCGATGACCCATGCGTGCACCTTATAAAATGGACCAAAGCCTATGGAGAAGAACCCCAGCCGGAGTGGGTACACATATTTTATCATACCCTGGATGTCATCCCAAGGAACTGGTACACTGATACATAACTCTGACATGGTAGAGGTGAATGGGATATCTTGTGTGAAGGATTTTTATTAACGTTCTTATTTGAGGACTAATGGATGGATACTGTTGACGATGCGCTGCAAGTTGTGAAAGCCGCCATTTTCAAAATACCACAGGAACCAGAAGAAATAGTGCAACCAGTATGGTCACATCAGTTAAGCCAGGTGCTAGAATGTTACAACGTACAAGTACAGGATTATGATGATGACCCCAAAAACATCAATATTCCGGAAATAGAGGGGAGTTGCGAGGTTCGTGGTCCATCAATAAAGGACCCTGACATCACCGTGCCACTAAAAACGAAACAAGAGAATATTGGTACAGATGCGGAGCTGAAGTACGCAACGCTTGGGACTATTGGGACGATACCATGGTGAATAAAGTTGTCGAGTTACTTTGTGAATATCAAGATTTATTCTCCACCAAAATAACCGAGCTAAAAGGGGTCCTCAATGACCTAGGGATGATGAAGATAACTCTGAAACCAGATGTGAATCCAGTTAAGCAACGTCCTTACCATTTCAATCCAAAATATAAGGAAAAGGTTCGCGAAGAATTGGACAAAATGCTTGCAGCAGGAATTATTGAACCTATGGAAGAGTCTGACTGGGTGAGTCCTATGATAGTGCAAGAGAAAAAACAGAAATTTGAATTTGCGTGGACCTTCGAAAACTAAATGATGCCTGCATTCATGACCCATTCCCAATGCCATTTACAGATGAAGTTCTGGAGAATGTTGGTGGACAAGAAGCATACTCATTTAGGGATGGGTTCTCAGGGTACCATCTGATCAAGATTGCATCGGAAGATAGAAGTAGGACCACCTTCGTGACCGAATGGGGATGTTTCCAGTACACTGTTATGCCCTTTGGGTTGAAGAACGCCCCAGTGATATTTTTACGCATAGTAGTGGCCGCATTTAAGGAATTCATCCATAAGTTTTTAGAAGTATACTTTGACGATTGGACTATCTTTGGGCTAGTTAAGAAACATATAGTGAACTTATGGTTGATGTTGGATACTTGTCGACAACACCAAATTGCGCTGAATCTTAAGAAGTGTACTTTCCTCAACCCCTTTGGAAACTTTCTTAGCGATGTGGTTTGCAGACAAGGCCTGATGGTGGACCCTATGAAGATTGTTGTCATACTCAATCTGCAAGTGCTGCGAAGTGTCAAACAACTTCGCACCACTTTGGGGCACACTGGCTACTATCGCAAGTTTATTAAGGGCTATGCACAAATCAAGGCACCAATGGAATAATTGTTGAAAAAAGACACTACATATTGTTGGAATGATGATTGTAAGAAAAACTTGGAGATTCTCAAGGAAAAAATGGCATCCGCCCCCATTTTGTTTTTCCCAAAATGGGACATTAAATTTCATGTCCATGTTGATGCGTCGTGTATCGTGCTAGGCGTTGTACTCACAAAGGAAGGAGCAAAAGGAATTGATAACCCGATTACATTCACAAGTCGACGATTGTCCAAAGCCAAAAAGAACTACTCCACTACTGAGCATGAGGGGTTGGTGATGGTATACGCGCTCCAGAAATACCGTCACTATCTACTCGGTGGGCACTTTAAGATGTATACTGATCATTCTACGTTGAAATACTTAGTGAATAAGCCTATGTTGGGGGGGCACATTTGTAGATGGTTGTTATCATTTCAAGAATATGATTTCGAAGTCATCACAAAGCCGAGATGCCTAGACGTAGGCCCATATCACCTATCCCAAATTGAGAATGGTGAGGAGCCAACAAATTTAGAGGAAGGACTACCTGATGTAAAACTCTATGTAGTATGCATCATAGATGGCCAATTGAGGATATAATCAACTTCTTAACCACAGGGACCGTGCCTAGGGATATTCAGTTCAGCAGAAGAAAGAATTGGTGGTACGCACGGCGGACTTTACTTTTATCGTGGGGCACCTCACAAAATGGGAAACGAAGAAATATTATGAAGATATGTACCTAAATTTGAACGAGAAAAGATCCTTGTAGAAGCACATTGGGGGGTTGCAGGAGGACATTATGTGGGAAGGGCGACAACATAGAAGATTCTTCGCACCGGACTATGGAGGCCAACCCTACATCAAGATTTAAAAGCGTACTGTCGGGCCTGCGACATATGTCAACAGACTGGGAAACCATAGCAGAGGGACGAAATGCCGCTCAACCCACAGATGACACTGCAACCATTTGAAAAATGGGAAATCGATTTTGTGGGGCCTATTACACCTCAGGGAAATATGGGTGTGCATTTTATCATCACCATGACATAATACTTTACTTGATCGGCGGAAGCACAGCTGGGTAAGGACTGCACGGTGCTATAGCTGCAAAATTTTTGTTCGAGAATGTGTTGACACAGTTTAGATGCCTGAAAATTCTAATGAGCAACCGCGGAACACACTTCCTAAATGAAAATATCAGTGCAATCACTGAGGAGTTCCAAATATATCATCAGCAAAGTACACCGTATCATCCGGAAGTGAATGGGACAGTCGAAGCATTCAACAAGATTTTAGATACTGCGTTGACCAAGGTCTGTAATGCGCAGCGAAATGATTAAGATTTGCGCATACCTACTGTGCTATGGGCATACTGAACCACATGCAAGAAATTGACGGGCCAAACACCTTTCCGGTTAGTCTACGGCACGGAAGCCGTCATGCCCATGGAATACATTGTACCCACTTTACGAATAGCAACGATGAGAGGCATGGCAGACTATGGAGCACTGGAAGAGAGGCTCGCGCAACTGGAAGAACTAGAGGAGGAATGGTTTCTGGTGGGGTTCCATTAGCAGGTACAGAAGCAACACGAAAAGGCTTGGCATGATCGCCATATCAAGTTGCACACATTCAAAGAAAATGATTTAGTATTGCTGTATGACAGAAAGTTCAAGAAATTCCCTGGAAAACTCTAGATGCATTGGTTAGGACCATATGTAGTCAAGTAAGTTACGGATGGAGGAGCAGTCCATCTCGGCAAGCTTAATGGGGAGCCCTTTCCAAGAAGAGTAAATGGTAGTCACTTGAAGCTCTACATGAGTGGACCGACCGCCTGACTAACCGACCGAAGTACAGTCTCACCACTCCAGACAGTCGAAAGAGAGTGTGGGACGATAAAACAGTCTGTGAGGAAGCTGCGCGACAACAAGGGTGCACGTAGAATCGGTATGTCACAGGGGTTGAGGTTGCACAGAATGGGTTGCGCTACTGCGTGGACAAGCATGGAAGTGACCGTTGCCGCCACTGTTCATGACAAGATGTCCGAGTTACGGAGAAAAGGAGCGGGAAGCGGGAAATTAAGATACGAAGTACAAGCCCGATTTGGAATGATCTACGGTCAATCTAACATTAATGGGCTAGAAAAGGAGGGAACAACTGAATTTGAACTACAACAGACCTATAAATCACAGTGGGGTATTCACCAAGAAAACTACAATATTTGGGGAATGAAGCTATTGTGCCCTCCAATAAATATGGAGCCACCGAACTTTGACAATGGGGGAGTAAGCTGGGTGTTTTGAAAAGAGATGCAGGACCTTCTGGATAGTGTAATGTCAACATCTGGGGATTCTTGGATAGTGTAAATATGGAGCCACCGAACTTTGACAATGGGGGAGTAATCTGGGTGTTTTCAAAAGAGATGCAGGACCTTCTGGATAGTGTAATGTCAACATCTGAGAATTTCTGGTAATGTCAACATCTGGGGATGGCCGACGGGGGGAGATGTACCAGAAATTCTCAGACAAATAGCAGGACTAGTCTAGATGCCGCTCCATAAACCGCGGTCTGGCAGGTGATCTATGAAAGATAAGGGAAAGATGATGAATATTGAGACAAATGACGAAATATTAGTTCATAATTCGTCTTTGATGCACCTTGAAGATTTGGATCTTGTGGACAGCAACATCTCTCTTACAAAAATGCAACACAAGCTTCACCAGACAGTGTGTATGCTAGACCAGAGGTCGGAAACTTGCTGCTTTGGCACAAACAATTCCCGAGCAGAGAAAAATGAGCATCATTGGTTATGTGAATTAGTAGAGGCAATGGAGCAAGAGGTTGAAGAAGGGTTGTAGGAGACAAACAAGGAGTAGTAGAACGTAGTGCATCACTCACAGTGATGGTGGACTGTGAAGCCTTGGCAGCGCGTATCGCCACACCGACGAGTGACTCGGGACGGGTCATGATGATTGTGTTGGGGGCTTGTTGGGTAGCAGAGGCCCTGCGTAAGGGTTTTGGGGCTTAAAGCCCCCAATTTTGGGTATTAATATTTTAAGGGGTCTGAAGTGCGCAAAGCACGAATTGTAATGGGTCAATTCTAAGGGTAGTCCACCCTAAAATATTGTAAGTTAATCTAGAATGTGTCGGCCTACCCATGGTCCACGGACCATGGGAATGTATAAATAGAGCAAGGCTCTAAGTGTAGAAGGTAGCTTTTGGATAATGTGAAGAAGAAAGTAAGGTTTTCGGAATGCGATATTAGATCTGAAGTCTGTAAGTCCGAGTCTTGGGTCGTGGTAGGAGATAGAGGCTCCACAGCTATGTGCGCAAAGGCTTGGTAGAGTCCGTAGCTGTGTGCGCGGACCCCTGCAGCTGTGTGTGAAGGGAAGGAAGTGGATTGTAACAAAACAAAGACTCTAATAAAGATAAGTTAGTTCTGAAATATTGCGGAGCTGTTTATATTCTGGTTTATGCATTTGTTTAAGGTTTATGATTTTATGCAAGTATTTAAGAATTATGATTGCACGCGCTAGTTATAGAAATTGAATTCTTGATTAAGACCGCAAGAATTAGATCAAATCTGTAATAACTGCAATAATAATAAGAATCTAGGAATGGCCCCATCGCGGATCTATGCAATGGCCAGTCAACTACGCAGAGCAACGCGAGTGCACAGATCAGTTCGCAACCCCTCCAGACCTCATCAAGACATCCCAAGGGTGCAGAAACCTGGTTCCAACACCCTCCCATACTACCTCGGGTGAGACTTCAGTTCGCGCTTCGCGGATTGTTGCCGAAAGGGCCGATAGTGCGAGATTTGTTTGACTAAAACTCTTCCGAACCTGGGTCAGGCCCCAATAAGCCAACACTTTCCGCAGAACTTTTTCATCGTCTTCAACATTTATGTTGTTACATTGCAGTGCATAGTTCAACTGAGTTGCCCAGCCTGGCTGAAGTACTACCCTTGGTTCCTGGGGTGTCTTAAAGATCGCTACCTTTACTGCTTGCAGTGCATCATCATTAGTGTCCCACAAATGATCCTTAAACATGAAAATCAACAAGAACCCTTCGCATAAGATATCCCATTCATTCATTCCATGGTGGAGCTCCATCTCTGTATACCAATTCATAGGTATAGTACCCAGGGTATGATAGAATAGGTGCACCCACTCGGGTTGCGGTTCTTCCCCGTAGACGTTTTTCCATTTCATGAGGTGCGTACATGGATCATTCCGTCCATCATATTTGTCTTTTAACTGTATCTGAGACTTCCCAAACCATATGCGCATCATCCTGCTGCATTTGCGCCAATCCTCGAAACTTTGTCGGTGCATACCCCACCATCGTGTGGTCGTAGCGCATAGTACCCACTTCAGTGAATTGAAACCCTATGGCTCAGATACTTCTTTTTCAAATTGGTTCAAGAAGTTCTCAACCTCTCTCAACCCATCATACATAGGTAGATTTCGATCCCTATTTTACGCAGTGCAACGACCTCGTCATCATATTACAATCAAGCGTGGTTACTTCGTGTAACTGGTTCTGCATCGTTCCATCTCCTCGTTAGAGTCGGATGTACCGGAGCTTCTGTGCTTCGACGAGACTCGACCATCTGTGGTTGGGTCCACCCGATCCTACTCTTGTGTGGTTATCTGGTAGACGTAGTCCAAATCATCATCACTGTCGCAGTTACACATTGGCTCTATGTAACGCGATCCTTTTGCAGGGTCTAGAGGTACCACTATGCACTGCAAATTTTTCTCAAAGATCATTTTGCATTTCTTCGGGTTTACCACCCCATTCATCTTAGTAGCCCAATCTATTCCCAATAGCACGAGGTATGGGTTACTGTCATCCACAATTTCTATTACCTCGAAATCTGCCAATGTGCTCACTCATTCAATATTGACGGTAACTCCCTGCAATCTTCCCATTGGTATGATCTTCTGCTAATTCGCCATTCTCAGCTGAATAGGTGATCATTGCAGAGGAGGTTTACCCATGCATTCCCATGTCTGCTTTGGCAAGACGTTTGCATCCAATCCTAGATCTAAAATCACTTGATCCTTTTTATATTCTTCAATTTGTGTCGTCAGTCTCATTTCCCTTCCTATTCGCATCGTGTGCCTTTCCAGCTTTCATACTTTGCAAGGTTCTCCTGGTTCGGTCCCAGTGCATCTAGTGATGAGCTCTTGCAGTCCCCTTACCGCCTTACTATCGCACAACAACTTCATACATGTTTCTAAGAACGTGGTAAGCATTGACGGGTCCAACTCAGATTCCAGTTGGTCTCCATTTCCTGAGGTGGAGGCCTTCGCGAAGCTCTTCTTTGCCTCCATGAAGGTTTCCTCAGCGCGCTCTAAGTCAAATTCGGGTTCCTTCACTAGGGCCTTGCGCACCTAGGTGGATTCTTCGGGCCGCTTCCCTTTGTCATCGCCTGTCGTGATCCCACTTTGAAGTACTATATTTACGCTCAGGTCCTCCTTGCGTGGTTCACACCTCATCATTTGTAGGTTCTGTGCTAGGGGAGGTGGAAGTGTCTCTTTGTCGTGTAGCCTTACAATCAGAGTAGGACAGTCCTCCACCTCATGATCAAACATCACGCAATACACACATGAAGGACGCATTCAATTTGTGCAATCTCGGGCATAATGTCCTGGTCCTCCGAAGTTGTAACATATTAACTGTCCTCGACCTCTTCCTTGTCCCATTCCACCTCACCCTTGTCCACACCCCTAAAATCCATTGCGCACTGGCCCTGCATTTTGATCAAAAGCTCGTGTCTCAGTCTGAACTCGGTAGGTGGGAGTTTGATCCATCATTAGTTCATAACTTTTACAAGTGCGCTCATCATGACTTACTGATATGCAAAAATTACAAAACCATTGGTGAGAGCTTTGTGTATACTTCTATAAGAGATGGCAATTATCTGTCATGTGCTTCCCTCTGATCTGATAAATTGTGCACCACAAGGCAGGTGCCGCATTGGGTCCTACTTGCACCTCCGGTCTTAGTAGCACCATCCCTCCTCCCGTCAAGTAGTTCGGGAAGACTGGGTAGTGGTCCTTGTCATGTCCTTGGCCCTTACATTTTACACACCATACCTCTTTGCACGCTTTTGGACGAGCTGTCTTGTCTTGTTTTAGACTCTGCATTTCCAAGCACAAGTTCTACAGCTGCGCCTGGATCTGTTGGACTCCCAAGTTGGTATCCTTCATTGGAGTCTCATGTAACCTCATCATAGCTTCTAGGGCCTCGGCTTGGGTAGTGAGCTTCTGTTGTGTCAGCGCATTCCGTAGGTGTGGTGTTAATGACACTACAAACCATTCGACGTGTTGCCCACCTGTCAGTGTAATATTTGCTTCATGAATCTTACACTTCAATCTTTGATCTAGGTCCCATAGAGTTTTGCCTGGTGACATCGTTATTTCCTTGAATCTAATAATTGACTGGGCCTCTGACTTCGGCATGCTAAATTCCTTGATCAACACTGCTTGGATAACCACGATCCCTGCATTCGGATTATCACTAGAGTGCTTGATGTGCCAAGTTAGTACGCGATCCTATAGAGCACTGTATAGTGTTTCCTTCTTTATTTTATCATCCGTGACCCCCTGCGCTTCCCATACAGCTTTTACCATGTACCAAAATTGATCCAGGTCTTCATTCCCTACTCTCCTAAATACTGACAATTTTATCGCGCTCGCCATATAGCTTCGTGGTGTTTGCGGAGGTGGTGTCGGCGAAGAGGGGGCTGAAGATGGCGAGGCTAGTGGTGGTGTAGGTGGGAGTGGTGAGCGCAGAATTTGTTGCCTTATCAAATTGATCGCACTCCTTGGTGAGACCTTCGTGAGATCTTTCTTGCTCTCTCACGATGGTGAAATCAAGGGGCTGGTTTCTAGATCTATGCTACCTTCATCTCTATAGATCTTCCCGCTTCGCATCACCTTCTTTTCACACATAGCATTTTAATCTAGGTGTTCAACTATTTAACATACTTACCACGCGGTCCCTTGAGAAAGTGTCACTCTGCCTCACTATAGCTACCGACGTGTCTACCATGAAATCAGTGATAAATCCTCCAATAATTCGGTCGATCCAGTGATCCACAATGTGCGTGATCTTGTTTTCTGATGCTTCCAATCTACGCACAAATTCTGGGGTCCACACAATCGGTTTCTCAAGTTTGTACCTTCCTTGACTAACTGCTAGCTTCACGATCCACTACTAAAACTCAGTTGGGAAAGATGCAAATAGCATTTCACAGATCTCTGTATATAGATAGTAGTCCAGCCACTTTTCTTTTGGCAACCTCGAATTTCTATTTTCCTACGTCGCGAACTCGTGAATCTTCTGATCCAACCAATTCTCAATTTCTTTCTTTGTTGGGTTCCAATGATTCGACATCATACATCTCTTATGCAGATCCTAATCCCGTCAATGGAACCATTTATTGGCTTGCTGGGGCCTGACCCAGGCTCAGAGTTAAATAGCCAAACAAATCTCGGTACTACTGGCCCTTTCAGCAACAGTCCGCAGTGCGCAGACTGAGGTCTCACCCAAGGTAGTATGGGAGGGTTCTAGAACCAAATTTCTGCACCCTGGAGATGTCTGATGAATTCACGTGGCCCGTAGTTCGTCCCTGCATGTACATCACTACATGCACTTATCTATACCTCGCAGCCTGAGATGTTGCCTTCGCGTAGCCCTTACCGTGCTCTGTGTTATTACCCCAGGTTTTACCTACATGTATTTAGGTTAGTTTATTAAGTGCCTTGATTCATGAAAAAAATAAACTATTTATCCAGATGTGCGTAGTAAATAAACCATACAATTGCAAATGAAATCCAACAAGTACCAATTCAAGAACATATACACAAAATTATATCAAAACTTATATTTATTATATTCTCCTTTGGCTACAGACTTGACTCCACCCTGTGCACTCAGCTGCAATGGTCCGCGCACTCAGCTACGGACTACTAGGCCTTTGCACACTCAATTACAGAGCCTTCCTCTACTCTGCGACCCAGAAAGACACTTCCACACTTAGATCTGACCTTAGTAACTCATCATTCTGAAAGACATTCATCCCTTGATGTCCTTTGCAACCTAGAGCCTTGCTCTATTTATACATTCCCATGGTCCCCGGACCATGGGTAGGCCGATATTACATTACAAAACTTAGGGCAGACAACCCTATGACTCTAACCTACTTCCGTGCTCGCAATTCGTGGGACTTTACAACATCATTCGATCAAAATGTGGGCTCTAAGCCCCAAAACATGCCTCAGGGGGGATTCCATGCCCAACAATATCTTATTTAGTTTGAATAATTTCAGTAATTTGTAAATCAGTTGTTGTTGTGTGTGATGTTAAATTTTGAGTTTAATCAAATTCAGTTTCTGTTACTTCAATGCCTGAAATAGTGGATGTTATAGGTTGATTAACTTCAGTTCCTATTACATCAGAATCTATAATAGTAGAAGTTTTAGTTTCTGTTGTAGTTCAAGTTTTAGATGATTTAGATTTTTCTACTTTAATATTCTCTAACTAACTCGGTGTATACTCAGCGGGGTCCTCGACTATCCTACGTGATTGTCTTGGTAGTTCTACCACAACGATTCTTTTTAAATATTAATCACACAATATCTCAATTACACCTAAAGTCTCTGAAAAGTAAAAAAAAAACAACATAGAAAGTAACACGCGCTAAAAAATCTAGGTGTTCAAACCACACAAACTTACTCTTCACAAAGATCAATATATACTAGTTGGTGATTAAATCCAACATCAAAGAGATCAAGGTGAAATTTTTTATAGAAAATTTGTATTTGGACTAGTTACCCTGACAACCTACTTAATGAAATGGTCTAGTGCAAGTAACTCTACTATAAACCATCCCGAGCAAACATTACCCTCCAGAGAGTTCGAGTGAGTCTAGCCAACATCTGTTCCAGGTACAACAGGACCTTCCCTCTACCGTCACCTTAGGTAGAGCCTTAGGATTATGGTCACTATGTTCACCAAATACAGGAATGTTACCTCGGGGGACAGTTGTAGATTGGACGTACATGTAAGGGTAAAATAACAAGTTCAATCCCCTTGAAGGCTTCTCCACATGATAAATTGGAGGTTTACGTTCAAGTGACCCCATGAATAATTCATCTTCTCCCACATATTGCAATTATTCTCTAGGTGGTCTACATACAATGAATGCAAATTTTTATCTAAATCCTTTCTTTCATGCAATTTCATCTTATAGATGTCATGATAAGGCTGCAAATCTTCATGTGATGTTTGTGATAAAACCATTGTTGGAAAAGAGAATGATGTTGGCTACAAAACTAAGTCTCCATTACCCCTATTTCCAGGATCATAGCTAGCTAAAGGGGGAGAACTTTGACTATAGAAACTATCCAAACAATTGGCTATTGGATCATCGAAAACCAAAGAAGGTTGTTGCAATTTATTGTTTATTGGTTTCGAGGAGATTATATGATCTTTCCTAAGCTCAACGTCCTTTCCTTTAGTGATAGTTTTAAAAAATTTCTTCAGGAACTCAAATGAAGCAAAACCTAATGGCACAAAACTACCTTCAATTAATCCACAACGCTCTTCATGTTTCAACCCTTCAACTTCATATTCAATATCATGGTTACTCAATGGCTATGATTTTGAACTAAATAATTCTTCCATATCATAAGTAACAAGATCATCAAATACATAAGAAGGTTGCTTCCAATCTATGTTATTGTCAACTTTTTTTCATGCTTCCGTAGTAATCTTATAATTTTGTTTCAATAGTTTAAATGAAGAAAAACATAAGGGTAGAGAGTTTCTATTAGAAAATTTTCATTTTTTTTTATGTTCCATGTCAAAACTATAATATTTCTCACCTGATTTAGTACTTTCATCATATTCTTCATTATTGTCATGACTGAAATATGCAGGTTGACTACTTTCCTTAAATTGCTGAAATCAAACATCCTCTTACTGAGAAAATGCCATTTGTTGCTCTTCATTTCTGTCTTCAAGTCAATATATAAAAAAATCAGTTTCTAGCTCATGGTGACATGAATCAACAACCTCTCCTTCTTCTACAAAATTTTCTCGAAAATGAGGTCTTCTTCGCTGCTCTCTAACAATAGGATTGTTTTGCAAAGTGAAATTTTCCATCATCCTTTCCATGGTTTTCACCAATGCATCCAGCTTATGGTCTAATGATGGAGAAGTCTCCTCCATAACCACTCCCCTTCTTTCAACTTTCATTTTGGCCCTTTTGATCTGCAGATTCGCTTCCACACCAACAACATTTTTCTACATGTCCTCCAAGGTAACTAGATTCCTCTCTTTGAGTTGATAGGCCATTAGCATCAAAACCATTTGGGTAATTAAGCATAGCCAACCCTAAGAGAGGCTTGATTTCAGAAGGTATGTAATTGTAAATTTTATTAAATCTGGCTGAAAACTCCTACACTGTCTCACCAGGCTGCCTCTTTAGATTCCTATATTCAGCCATAATATGGAAAGGGTTCTTTTTAACATCCCATCTATCAAGGAAAGTGTTCTCAAACTATTGGAAAATATCAATGCTTCCAACTGTCAAACTTCTATACCACTTCCTAACCTCTCCTAAAAGGATTTTACTTAAAAAGCCTCAACTTGACATCTTCATGATCCACTTCCTCTAGATCTATGAACTCAATTATTTTGTCCACATGTCGTCGAGTTGTAATTTCTCATGTGCTATTAAATTGAGGCAACCTTTGACCATAGTTCTGTGGTAAATCATGTAAAGGAGCTTGCAGATTTAATGGAACATATCGAGAAGCAACCATGACTGTGGTTTTTTTAGATGAACCTGTACTGGCTTGACCATTATTATCAATTGGATCTTGTTCAGGATCACTAATACAATAAGGAAATGCATTTCTAGCTTCAAAGGAATGATATATAATTTTAAAAGGGGAATCATGTGCAGATATGTAGTCTTCATTCAAATATCGTAGATAAAGGGAAATCCTTTTGAGATTTTCAAGAAAGGACAAGAGGAAATTGATAAAACATAATATTACATCCTTCCATGTTTCTATTGACAAGGCTTATCTTCCAATGGAGTTTCCAAATCGTATTCAAACTTTGGAGTCAACATGTGATTGGTTCAGCCTTTTTGTGTTTGACTATTGTCCACCATTAGCAGTCAAATCTAAAAATTTTATGATCTTTCCCAGAGAAGATGAAACCCTTCATTCCCTGGCAACAACTCCAATATGTTAGCTCTCGGTAATTTTCCCTAGGTTGAGTAGAGAAATTTTAGAGGTAACCACAAAACCACTTGTAAGAAAGAACCTATCCCTTCTAGCTTTAGAGAGGGCTCTCTTTATCTACGAATTTCAATTTCTCAGATGTTAGGCTAGGTATAATGCTCAGTATGGTATGAATTTTAAAGGTTTGATAGTAGGAAAGGAGACAAATCCATTGGGAATACGGTCATGTCTACCTGATTATGTTTGTAGTGATGAAATGAAGAGAAAGTGGAAATTCCATAGGGGCAACGTAGGTAGTCTCTTTAAAGCTTTTTATTTTGAGTTCGTTGTACAAGGGTGAGTGAAGAAAAAATCGAAAATGACAAAAGAGCATCAAGCATCTAGATGAATTATAATTGTCATTTTAACAAAAAACATAGATGTCTAGAAAAACTGAAACAGAGCAATGTTTAGAATGAATTCTGAATCAAATATTTTTCTAACTAAACAATAATATACTCATTCAAAGAATTATTTATCATAGAATATAACTTACAAATAAAGGAAGCACATCTCCAAAGAAAACTAACTCAATAATCCTTGCAAATTCCACCTTTTTCTTTCATTCACTGTAAAAAGCTATCAAAAATTAGTGAAATACAATGTCTCTTTCTCCTTAAAATGACAACCCCCTTTTCACCTTTACATTCATATCATAAATAGGCCCAAAATGATTCTGGTCCCAGCTCCATCGCTTGAATTCCTCACTAGGATTTTTAGTTTCTAACTTCTGCAATGAAAATAGAACTCACTGCTAAAGACTGGGGACTACTTAACTAGATCTTTTCTAGGAAATTTTACATTAAATATTCAACCCAAATCAAGCCTATGAGTCACTAAATGATTTATTACAATTACTACAATAAAAACCAATTTCAGAATATTTTGACTTGGCTAAATTGCTCAAAAATATTCCCAAAAATATTGGTGATATTTTTGGTGATATTTTTGTAGAAATATTTAGATTTCCAATGATTTTATATTAGTTGATATAATATTTTGGCAATTTTTAAGGTATAATAATGGTGTAGTATAAAATTTGGGCGAATCATTTTAGAAAAAAATGGAAATTGGTGAATCATTTTTTTGGAAAAATCATGGAAAGTTATCCCACCTGCAAATATTAACCCCTAAAATTTTCCCTACTTACAAATATGTACCCATGATGACAAGGCATGACAACATGACCTACGCTCACTATTTTTTTATGAGACTTGACCCTAGAGCTACTTAACTCAACCTCTCGGGATATAAAGGACCATTTTTGTGACTCTTGACAGAATTTGACATATTTACAATGAATAATAAAAAAATTATTCCAACCTCGGACCTAAAACTTGATCTTCCACAAGGTCATAGCCACACCTTCATACTTTTGACAAAATTTGTGTAACACCCTCCCGCCACATCTACCCAGGTAGCTGACCAACCAGGGTTAACATGTGACGAGAAGTTACTATGATATGATTCAACCTCCTAAATCATGTTAAGGAAGTGGAACCGATAGAAACACACCATACAATCCTTCCACACCAGTAAAAGGACTCCTAGGAACCATCCCTTCCTTTGTGGTAACCAACCCCTAGGGCCCACTAAGATTTTAGACCACTTAACCTATGGAATATCCCAATCTTTGGGCATGCTAGCATTGAGAGGGCTCTAGACTCTCCCATTGTATGGCATGCCAGCGTCTAGGGACTATTTTTCTCAAGGTTGTGCTAATGTCCCTGTTGGGAACATGATCCCCCAAGGATAGTTCCGGGGATAAAAGCCCATGCTTTGGGTCAAATTTTGTAATAAAAGTGTAAATTCTCCACATTTTGTGGTCACGGAGCGTGAAGGTGTCATGAGTCATAAAGGTTTGTCCACCCTTATTTTGTAAAGTGTAAAGTCGGTTGTAAAGATCTACCCATGGTCCGCAGACCATGGGATTGTATAAAAAGAGCTAAGTAAGTAAGATATAAGTAGTAGTAAGTTCAAAAGAGGTCTTGAGTGATAAGGAGGAAGTCTTTAGAAGTCTAAGCTTCAGGTTTTAGCGTAGGTAGAGGCTCTGCAGCTAAGTGCGCAAAGGCCTAGGGTGGAAGTCTGCAGTTGAGTGCACGGACCCCTGCAGCTATGTGCGCAGGGTGGATAGGGTTTGTAATCATATGAAGATATCAATAAAGAGAAGCATTCTACAAATTCGGTGCCTTTGTTTCCTGTTAATGCATCTTGTCATATTGTGTATAGATTTTATTTACAATGGTTATGTGATGCACGAATGTATGTAATTACGTTGGTTAATTGAATGCAAGTAAGAAGATCTGTTTACACGGTGCTAACTGTGATTGTTTAGTAAGATAATTAAAAACTTAATAATAACTTGGAAACCTATTCAATATGTTGCTTTAGCAGCATGAAAATACCTAAACTGAAGGTTAGGGCTGCACGAAGGTCAATCGTACCCTTTCGTAGAGGTATCGAAGGGCGGAATCAGTGGCTAGACAGATAGAGCCCTATAACTTAACGACCTATGCGTAAGCAGGAACAAAAGGAATAAAAAGACATCACGACTATCTCAGGGTGCGGAAACTTGGTTCCAACATCCCCCCATATTGCTTCGAGTGAGACTTCAGTCCATGCTCCACGGGCTGATTCTGAAAGGGCCAGTAGTGTAGGGATTTGTTTGGTTAACTAAAGTTGAACTTGGGTTAGGCCCAACGCAACCAACAAATGGTTTCGTTGCCGGGACCTACATAAGAGATGTGTGATGTCATATCACTAGAATCCAACTAAGAAAGAGATCGAAGACTGGTTGGATAGGAAGATCCACAAATTCACAGTGCAGGAGAACAGAAATCTGCAACTGACAAAGGAGCAGTGGCTGGAAAAGTACCTATATATAGAGATCCACGAGATCCTTTTCTGTTCCTTTTTGGTTGAGATATACGAGTGGATCTCGAAGCTAGTGGATAACCAAGGAAGGTGGAGACTTGATGGTCCTATCGTCTGGACCCCAGAGTTAGTACAGAGATTGGAAGCATCTAAGGATAAGATCGCCCGCGTTGTCGATCATTGGCTCTATCGCATCATAGGAGGATTTGTGACTAAATTCGTGGTCCATACCTTTGTCAGCTAGAACGAGGCAGAGTGGCGCTTTTTCAAAGGTCCCAAGGTAAGTACTTAAAGTCTTTGAATACCTGGATTAAGATGTTATTGTGCGAAAAATGGGTTATGTAGCTACCTTGACGTTCGGAGCTACATGAAGTGGAAATTCTTACAGGAACGAAGGAAGAAAGGGTCCTAAATATAGTCCATTAATTTCACCTCCATTGGGTGATGAAGAGGTAGTAACACAGGCTTCTCCACGAATTGTTATTCAGTTAATAAGACAATGATTCCCGTGACTACCATCTCCACCCACACCAACTCCAACTTCACCACCGTCACCTGTGACTTCACCCATACCACCACCACCTCCACCACAGTTCAACATGGAAAATTCAGTGAAGTTGTCTTTGTTTAAAGGCTTGGGAAATGAGGACCCGGACCAGTTCTGGTTTGTCATGAAAGTTGTATGGGAAGCTGAGGGCATTACAGATGATCACATGAAGAAGGCAACATTGGTTAGTGCCTTGCAAGATCACGCGCTAACCTAGTACATCCAGTACTCTAATGATAACTCAAAGGTTGGGGTGACGGACATCCAGACCATGATGAATAAATAATTCAGTAGGCCTAAATATGAGGCACAATCGATTGTAGGGTTCAAGGAAATAGCGATGAAACCAGGTGAGACACCTTGGAAATTAGATCAAAGGTTGAAATGTAAAATCCGACAAGCTAATATGAACTTAACAGATGGACAACACCGCAAGTGGTTCGTGGCTTCACTTCTGCCACACCTAAGGGTTGCGCTGTCACAACAAAACATAACGAATTAGGCAGAGGCCTTGGAGATTGCAATGAGACTGCATGAAACATCGATGCAAGATCTAAATCTGGGGGTTTAACAAATCTATTCGTAGTTGCAAAATCTTTACCTTGAAATGCAAAGTTTGAAGCAAGACAGAATAGTTCGACCAGAGGTGTGCAAAGAGGTATGGTGCCTGAAATGCAAAGGTTCGGGGCATGACAAAGACCATTTCTCGGTCTTTGTGAACTATATTGTAGGAGGAGGACTGATTCCTTTGAGGCCGAAGGCTCAAGTAGGACCAAGTGTGGGGCCTGCATTTTGGTGCGCTATATGTTAGGTAGCAGGAAAATATACAAAGAATAACTGTCATTTGCTGTAGAAGTTTGTACAAACACCACAACAATTGTTCTGCAACTTCTATAGTTTAGTAGGGCATGATGAGCACAATTAGAGAAGCTATGAATTGATGATGGAAAGAACACCTGCCTATAGGGTTCAGGCAGAAACGCACCCCCCTGAACAGAGCACGAGGATGGCGCGAATAGGCTTTCAGGGGCATGGACAAGGCTGAGGCAGAGGAAGACCTCGCAGAGGTCAGGGATAGCTAATCTGCTACAATTGCGGAGGTCCAGGACACTACGCCCACGATTTCACTAACCCAGCATGTTTGTCGTGCAAATATTGCACTCTGTTTGATCATGAAACAAAGGACTATCCTACGCTGATAGCGAGGATACGTGACAAGGGGGTGCTACCACCTCAGCTGACTTAGAACCTGCATATGATGAGATCTGAGCCTTGTGAAGAGGATGTGAATGTTAATATAGTGCTCTGAAGTGGAATTGCAACAGGGGATGATAAGGGGAAACAACTCGAAGACAATGCATGGGTTCACAAAGCTCTAATGAAGGAGGTTGAATTTTATTTGGAGCACGCATGCGAAACGTTCATGGACGCAAAGAAGAGCTTCGCTGAGACCTCCACCTCAAGGAGCAAGGATAAGCCTGATTAGGAAATGGACCCTTCTGTGCTTATGACCTTTCTAGAAACCTGCATGAAGTTGTTGTGCGATAGCAAGGTTGTGAAGGGGTTACAGGAGCTTATAAATAGATGTGTCGAAAACACTCTGAGTGAAGCGCACGTGGTACGAAGGATTGGTAAGCATAAAACAAGGACAGGATGATAGATGAGGATGACCGTGTAGGTAGGAGAATATGAAATGGATCAGGTTATCTTGGATCTCAGGTCAAATGCAAACGTCCTACCAAAATAGACTTGGGAACGGATGGGAAGACTCATGCTTCAGTGGTCTCCGATTTAGTTAAGGATGGAAAATTAGCAGAAGATCATCCCCATGGGGTGGTTGCAAGGGGTAACTATATATATTGAAGGCATGAGTGCGCTGGATCACTTCAAAGTAATAGAAATTGTGGATGACAGAAATCCCTACCCTGTGCTCCTTGGCATCAATTGGGCTACTGATATGAATGGGGTAATCAACCTAAAGAAGCAAAAGATGGTATTTGATAAGAAATTGCTTCACGTAATAGTAACCCTAGATCCTACTGAAGGATCATGCTACATTGAACTAGTTCACGATTATGAGAGCAATGACGATTTGGATTGTATATATAAGATAGCAACGCGAGACTAAGATTGGGTGAATCCAATAATGGATGGGAAAATTACATGGGATCGCGAGAGTTCCTGCACCTTAGACTCTGATGAAGAATTAGAGTGCTGGAAAAATCGGTTACATGAAGTAACCACACTGAGCTGTAATATGATGACCCAGTCTCTACGATGTGTGTCGTCAGAGGTAAAAAATCTACCCACTTATGATGCCCTAAATGATGTAGATATCTTTTTGGAGGCATTTGAGAGGGAGGTACCAAAAATGCAGTGCTTCCAGGCTTTGGAATGGGCACTGCTCACTACGCCCACAAGATGGTGGGGTGCGCACAAGGGTAGCTTCGATGACGGGTGTGAATGTAGGAGGATGATGAGAACATGCTTTGGAAAGCTGAAGGTACGAATGACAGACAAGTATGATGAGAAGGACGATCCACCCGCACACTTAGCCAAATGGGCCGAGGCTTATGGAGCGAAGCCCCAACCTGAATGGGTGCACTTGTTCTATCACACCCTGGATGTCATCCCGATGAATTGGTAATTAGAAACAGAGCTCCGCCATGGTATAGGTGAATGGGATGTTCTGCATGAAGGATTCATAATGACATTCATCTTTGAATGCGGGTTTGACTGTATTAACGAAGCGCTACAAGAACTGAAAGAATTAGGATACTGTAGGATCCTTTAGACCTGATTCAACCCGATTGGACTACTCATCTGAGTCACATGCTGGAAGGCTATAACATGACCATTAAAGAAGAAGATGAGGATTCGCAAGATATTAACATCCCTAAAATAGAAGGTCACCGTGAAGTTGAAGGACTGCAGATTGAGAATCCTGATATAACCGCACCACTACAAACAAAACAGGTAAATATTGGTATAGAGGCAGAGCCCAAATTCACAAATATTGGAGATTTCTGGGATGAAGCGACAATGGATAAGGTCATTGAATTTCTCTGCAAATGCCAGGATTTGTTCCCTACCAAGTTTAAGGATCTAAAAGGGATAATAGGAGACCTAGGTGTTATGAAGATCACATTGAAGCCTGACACATAATCAGTTAAGAGAAGGCCTTACCATCTCAATCTGAAGTATAAGGAGAAGGTCTGCTTAGAGCTAGACAAGATGCTCACGGGAGGCATCATTGAGCCCGTAGAAAAATCTGATTGGGGCGTAGATCTCAGGAAGTTGAATGACGCTTGTGTACATGATCCTTTCCCGACTCCGTTCACTGATGAAGTGTTGGACAATGTAGGTGGCTAGGAAGCATATTCCTTCACTGATGGGTTCTCTAGGTACCATCAGATAAAAATCGCACCAGAGGATAGGAGCAAGATGACCTTCGTGACTGAGTAGGGGTGTTTTCAGTACACTATAATGCCTTTCAAATTGAACAATGTGCCTGCAATTTTCTCGCGCGTAGTCGTTGTTGCATTCAAGGAATTTATTCACAAGTTTCTGGAAGTGTAATTTGATGACTGGACTGTGTTTCGGCTGGTGAAGCACCATGTGGCAAGCTTGCGCCTGATGCTGGATACATGTCGAAGATACAAAATCACACTCAATCTGAAGAAGTGTCTATTTTGTCTTCCTTTTGGGACCCTGCTGGGTCATGTGGTTTGTAGATAGGGACTGATGGTAGATCCCGCGAAGATCACAGTGAAACTTAACTTAGAAGCCCCAAGGAGTGTGACACAACTGCGCGCTACCCTAAGGCATACTGGATATTACATAGAGTTTATCAAAGGTTATGCCCAGATTACCACGCCTATGGAGAAGTTGTTGAAAAAGGATGTCACATTCTGCTGGAACGAGGACTGTAGGAAAATATTGGATGTACTAAAAGAAAATATTAATCTTCCCGGATTGGAAGAAGGAGTTTCATGTACATGTCGACACGTCATGTATAACGCTGGGAGTAGTACTAACACAGGCTGGTGGAGAAGACTTGGACCATCCTATAGCGTTCAAAAGTAGAATGTTATCAAGGCGGAGAAGAACTATTCCACCACTGAGCGCGAAGGGTTAGCCATGGTATACGCACTCCAGAAGTTTAGACACTATTTGCTGGTTGGCCATTTTAAGATGTATATGAATCATTCCATGTTGAAATACCTGGTCAATAAAATTGTGTTGGTGGGGAGAATATGCAGGTGTTGTTATAGTTCCAGGAGTATGATTTTGATGTTATTGTGAAGCCTAGATGACTGAACGCAAGTCTAGACCATCTGTCGCACATCAAAACAGGTGAAGAGACCACTAATTTGGAGGATAGATTGCCTGATGCATAGTGTTTTGCAGTACGCATCGCGGATGGTCATTTTGAAGATATCATATACTTTCTAACGATAGGAACTACCCCAGAAGGTTACACCATCCAACAAAAGGAGTTAGCGGTGCACGCAATAGACTTTTCTGTCATTGCCAGGCATCTGTATAAAATGGGACTTGATGAGATATTGTGACAATATGTACTGGAGTTTGAAAGGACCAGTATCCTCTCGGATGCTCATGGGGGTGCCGTGGGAGGAAATTATGCAGGGAGAGTGACCACGCAGAAGATTCTACGCGCAGGGTTGTGGTGGCCAACCCTCCATCAGGATTCAAAAGCTTATTGCAAAGTGTGCGATGTGTGTTAGAGGACTGGTAGGTCATCACAGAGGGATGAACTACCTCTGAATCCACAAATGACGTTACAACCCTTTGATAAATGGGTGATAGATTTTGTGGGACCCATTCAACCCCAAGGGAAGAAGACGGGAGTGAGGTACATTATCACTGTGATGGAGTATTTCACTTGATGGGAGGAGGCACAGCCTGCGAAGAATTGCACAGGCATGACTGCTACAAAGTTCCTCTTTAAGTATGTACTAACGCGATTTGGGTGTCCAAAGATTTTGATGAGTGATCGCAGTACGCACTTTCTGAATGAGATGATCAGCGTGCTGACAGAGGAATTTTAGGTATATCACCAGAAGAGCACTCCTTATCACCTGCAAGCTAACGGGATGGTGGAAGCATTCAATAAAGTGCTAGAAAACACACTGACCAAGGTTTACAGTGCTCATCAAAGTGATTGGGACCTACACATACCTACAATAATATGGTCCTGTTGGATGACATGCAAGAAGTTGACTGGACAGACACCCTTTAGGCTTGTATATGGTGTTGACATAGTGATGCCCATGGAATACATTGTGCCTAGTCTACGCATAGTGGAACTCACGAGTATGATGGATCACAGAGCCCTGGAAGAGAGGCTCGCGTAGTTGGCTGAGCTTGAGGAAGAAAGATTTCTAGTTGGATTTAACCAACAGGTCTAAAAGCAGCATGAAAAAGCATGGCATGATCAGCACATTAAGATGCATACCTTTAAGTTAAATGACCTTGTTTTGTTATATGACGGCAAGTTTGACAAATTTCTAGGGAAATTCAGAATACACTGGTTAGGGCCCTATGTCATTAAGGAGATTACCGACGGAGGAGAAGTTCAGTTGGTCAAATTGAATAGAGATCCCTTCCCAGGAAAGGTGAATGGAAGCCGATTGAAGCCATACATTGATGGTCCATCCATGTGACTCTATGAAGGTATCACAGTCTTAGCGCTCTAGGTGGCTGAAAGGAGGCGTGAGACTATAAACTACACTGCCCAGGTTGGGGAGCTACGCGATTGGAGGATTGCACGAAGCAAGGAAGTGTCATAGGGTTCGCGGTAGCATGAAAGGAGCTGCGCTACCCAGGGAGAAATCACGTAGGTCAGCCGGAAAGTGACTGTTAAAATCACTATTCATGATTTGAAGGTAGAAATGCGACCAAATGGAGCGGGCGGTTGGCATTTAAGACGAAATTTATGGGTTAGATCCTTGAAAATCCGCTGCCAATCTAGCATTAATGAATCAAATATGGGGGGAAGGGTCGTATTTGAATTCAAAATGCCCTATAAATTATAGGTGGTTTTCTAGCAAAAAACACTTGGAATTTTGAGAATTGAGTTGTTGAGCTCTCAGGAGCACATGAACCTAGAATTATTCAAGGCTCTGATAGTGAGTCCAGCATTTGAGAACTTACCAGAGACATCACGAGCATTATTGTGTAACATTATGTCGACACCTGTAACAACTATGGACATCGAACGAGT
This sequence comes from Pinus taeda, assembly GCA_000404065.3. Lineage (NCBI taxonomy): Eukaryota > Viridiplantae > Streptophyta > Pinopsida > Pinales > Pinaceae > Pinus > Pinus taeda. The sequence continues at coordinate 56,361 of APFE030112463.1, forward strand.
GACAGCTGAGGAGGATATGCTGGAAGTTGTTAGTGAGGTAGAAGTAGCTGCTCTAGAGGTTGCCTAAGTATTAGCGGAAGTCCCCAAATCACCAAGGACACCGAGACCAACACAACTCTTTGAAAAATCAATCAAGGTCCTAATGAGCTTGCAAGAGGACCCTAATGTACAATGACTGGAAATAGAAGCACGTGAGCTACATCAGCGCTATGATGAGGTCAAAGGCACAACGTGAACCGTCACGCTCACACAAAGACTGGAAAAGGTTTGGGAGGCAAAGCAGCTGAACGAACAGGTGGATGCAGTACAACACAAGGAATCAATGCTGAAGGTGCGATTGAATCCTTGGTTGGATGAGGCTTACGCGGCCATATCCTCTATTGAAGGAAAGCTTACGACTCTGTAAGCAACTCAGCAAAAGCTTCAAGCCGATAGTTCAGGAGCAGTAACCAAGCAGATGGTTGAAGAAGCAAAGCAGGTAGTCGCACAATGCACTGCCAAGGTTGCACTCATATAGGTTAAGCTGGGAGGTCTTCGCGCTAAGATCTCCATGCTTGCAGAGTGACTCAAGGAAAAGTCATGATGTTTGTGTTGGGGTCCTATTAGGAACGAGATCCCTTAAGGATAGTTTTGGGGCTAAAAGCCCATGTTTTGGGTCAAAGTTTCTAATAAAAGTGTAAAGTCTCCACATTTTTTGGTTGCGGAGTGCCAAGGTGTCATGAGTCATAAAGGGTTTTCTGCCCTTATTTGTAAATTGTAAATTCGGCTATAAAGATCTACCCATGGTCCGCGGACCATGGGATTGTATAAAAAGAGCTAAGTAAGTAAGCTCTAAGTAGTAGTAAGTTCAGAATAAGTCTTGAGCGATAAGGAGGAAGTATTTATAAGTCTATGCTTCGGGTCTTAGCATAGGTAGAGGCTCTGTAGCTGAGTGCGTATAGGCCTAGGGTGGAAGTCCACAGTTGAGTGTGCAGACCCCTGTAGCTATGTGCGCAGGGCAGATAGAGTCTGTAATCATCTGAAGATATCAATAAAGAGAAGCATTCTACAAATTTTGTGTCTTTGTTTCATGTTAATGCATCTTGTCATATTGTGTATGGATTTCATTTACAATGCTTATCTGATGCTTGGTTAATTGAACGCAAGTAAGAATATCTATTTCTGTTGTGCTAACTGTGATTGTTTAGTAAGATAATTAAACACTTAAGGATAACTTGGAAACCTATTCAATATGCTGCTTCAGTAGCGTGAAAGTGCTTGAACCGAAGGTTAGGGCTGTGCAAAGGTCAATCATACCCTTTTGTGGAGGTATCAAAGGGTGGAATAAGGGGCTAGATAGACAGAGCCCTAGAACTTAACGACCTACGTGAAGCAGGAACAAAAGGAATAAACTGACATCATGACCATCTTAGGGTGCTGAAACTTGGTTCTAACATCCCCCCATATTTCTTCAGGTGAGAATTTGGTCCACGCTCCGCGAGCTAATGCCGAAAGGGCCAATAGTGTAGGGATGTGTTTGGCTAACTAATGCTAAACCTAGGTCAGGCCCCACGTATCCAACAGTTCCCAAGATTTGAGAAAGTTTTTCAGGCCCAGAGCTAAGGTCACTATACATAATTGAATAACAGCTTCAAAAAATAAATATAACAAGATAATGATGATACAATTGTAATTACTTAAATAAGCCCTCGAATGGACCCCTACTAGTCATGACAGGCATTTTGTCAAACACGTCACAAATATGTAACCTATAGGTGTGAACTACTGATCTAAGCATATGGGTCTCATCTTATCTGATAATCACTAAGGAGCATTGTTCCCATATCTCATTAGCTGCATTATCATCTATTAGGTCATATATACATTGTTCATTCATTTACAAGTAAAAACATGATGAGAAATACATAGCCACTACCATAAAACATATCCATAACTAGCATAATAGAAACATAAATACCAGGGAAATCATAGCCATGTGATCCATGTATAGATCATTATAATACTCATGAAATAACAAGGAGAAGTAACCTCTTATTAATGATGCAAAGGCCAACCACTTATGGGACTTCAATGAATCACCCGACCATATACATGGTTAAGCCAAAACTCTCTTCAGCCAGTCACCCGCATACCATAGTCCAAGCATGAATGTGGGATCTAATGAAAAACATCAATCCAAAACCATCGAGGGATTCCGCAGTCCAACCACCTCAACCCATCAAATAGTGATTCCACCTCATGGTCAGACATCACAAAACCATCATCAGATTGGTCTCTACCTAAGCCTCTTAGGGCTCCAAAGAGTTTGTTTCAACCAAGGTTTCCGGGACTAGTAACTCAACCCTCAACTTGTTTTGGGCTTCTAGAGCATTTTTCCAACAAGGGCTTCTAGGACTAGTAACTCAACCCACCAAGGACTTCTAGAGCATTTTTCCAACCAAGGCTTCAAGGACTAGTAACTCAACATCATAATTACATGACACCCATATCACTTATTGGAGCTTTATAACATAGCTCATGGTAGTATTTACATTTATATACATATGTACATATACAAAACATCACCAAAATATTTACCAAAACTTCCACTCAACCAACGAATAAGGAATGATACATAGCTTGCATCTAATCTTCCATCTCCCATGTAGTTTCATCGAGCTCAAATTTCTTCCACTGCACTTTAGCCTACTCGATTGCTTGGTTCTAGAGCATGAGAATATTTCTATGCAATATACATTGAGGCTCTGTCTAAAATTCTCCAACTGACTCCACCTGCAATTCAAACCATTCAATCACATGATCAACATCTTTAACATACTTCTTAAGAAATGACACATGCAAAACATCATGGAATTTCACTGTTGGAGGCAGTGCAAGTCGATGGGCTACTGGCACAACCCTCTCAATAATCCTGAAAGGTCCACAAAAATGGGGTGCCAGCTTGGCACATGATCCAATTTGTAAGGAGATATTCTTCAGTTTGATGCGCAAGTACACTTGTTCCCCAACCTGGAACTCCTTGAACAACCTGTTCTGATCTGCATAGCTCTTCTGCCTATCACGTGTTGCTTTCAAATTATTCTTGATTACTTGTATTTCCTAATCCATGTCTTCCAACATGTCTGATCCAATCAAGAGCATGTTAACTGGATCACTCCAACTAATGGGAGTATTACAACTCGACCCATTCAATGCCTCAAAGGGACTAATCCTCAGTAACTCCTGGTACCCTTTTTTATAATTGACCTCTACTAGTAGAATATGTTCTTCCCACTTCTATTGCTGATGCATCACATACATCCTCAACATTTCCTCCAATATATTGTTGACCCTCTCTATCGATCGATCTACCTATGGATGATAAGTTGTATTGAAGGTCAACTCTATACCCAAACCTACAAATAATGCCTTCCAAAACATGGAAGTGAACTTTGCATCCATGTCTGACACAATATTCTTCGGAACTCCATGCAATCTGACCACATCTCTAATGAATACCTGTGCTATATCATTAGCTGAGAATGTAGACTTCACCGGAATGAAGTGTGCTACCTTTTTCAACCTATCCACCACTACCATGATAGATTCATGTTGTTTCACTGTCCCCGACAACCCTATGATAAAATCCATGGAAATGACCTCCCATTTCCATTATGTAATCGCAATCTCCTGTAGCAGTGAACCTGGATGCTTACACTCTACCTTCACTCACTGACAGTCAAAACACCTAGCCACAAACGATGCTACATCCTTCTTCATATTTGGCGAATAATAAAATTTCTTCATTGTGGTCAATGTATTATGATAGCCTGGGTGACATGAATATGGTTTTTCATGAAACTCTCTAAAGATCACCTTCTTGATCTCACTATTGTCTAGAACATGTATCATGTCCCTAAATCTAACCAGTCCATCTGTTGTCATACAATAGTCCACATCCTGTGCATCTGCACCTGCACCTATACCTATACCACTACCTGTACCTATACTTGTACTTTGCTGCAACCTGTGCACAATCTCCATATACTTGACATCTTGTTGACCTGCCTACAAGATCTTATCCTTTAATATTGTCACATAGGAGCTCATCATTGCTATGTGGTCTACCTATATCCGCCTACTAAGAACATCTATGACTTTGTTCTCCTTTCCTTTAATGTACCCAATATCAAAATTTATCTTTTCTGGATTCACTGCTATGTCATCCTTGGAAACCACCTGTCCCAAGTAGTGTACCTCAGTCTGAAAGAAACTGCACTTTTTGAGCTTAGCATACAACTAATTCTCTCTAAATAATCTCAACACTGCTGCTAAATGAACGACATGCTCTTCTTCAGTTTTAGAATCTACCATTATGTCATCAATGAACACAATAACAAACTTATCCAAATAAGGACACAACTCACTATTCATCAAGAACATAAAAGTAGCTGGAGCATTAGAAAAACCAAATGGAACTACAAAAAACTCATAATTCCCATACCTGGTTCGGAGAGATGTATTGTAGATGTCTCCTTCCTTAATGTATACCTGATGATATTCGTATCTCAGATCAATCTTCAAGAACACTGTTGCTCCCTCCAACTGATTGAACAATTCATCAATCCTTGGTAACAAATATATGTTCTTGATGGTCACTTTGTTCAACTGCATGTAGTTAATGCACAACCTGAGAGTACCATCCTTCTTCTTCAAAAATAGTATTGATGCACCTCAAGGTGATACACCTGGCCTAATGTACCCCTTGTCCAACATCTCCTTCAACTGAAACTTCAATTATACCAACTCAAGTGTACTCATCCTGTAAAGTGCTTTTGATGTTGGACCTGCCCCTAGTACCGACTCCATAGAAAATTCTACTACCATGTGAGGTGGAAACTCTAATATATCCTCAGGAAGACATCTTGAAATTGTTTTAGAACTGGGTACCTGGTCGAAACATATGCATCCTTAACTATCTTACCTTTGTCACTAGAAATGTGTATTACAAATAACACACACTATTTCCTGCGGCTACACTTTGCCTACATAGTTGTCACCATTCTCACTGATGTTGCTTTCTTCTTACCTTGCAAAACTCTTTGTTCCCCATTTTCATCCAAGCACTCAATGGCTTTGTCATAACAATCCACCTTGGTTCTATCAAAGTACATCCAATCCATGCCCTACAACATACTATATGATCCCAACGGTAATACATTCAAATGTGACGAGGTAGGCATTCCATTCAAATCAAACAAACAATATCTTACCCAATTTTCAATCAAAATATGAACAACTTGATCACAAATCTTACCATCCATCTCAATGATATATACCTAATGATCTTCCTATCTATTATCTAGCACTGCATAGATATGAGGAATGCTCTGACCCACATCCCTAATGGTATGCACCTCCTGTGCACTATATATCTAAGGACTACCACCCTAATTCTGCAGACAATCTTTCCTGCAATGATATTTTCCACAAATCCAACACTCTATAGGCTTCTAGTATACATCTTTGTTCTACTCAGATCGATGTCCCTATCCTATGTCAAACACATTGAACTTCTTAGAGGTGTTACATTATCTTGATTATGTGTATCCTAAGGTCTCATTCATTTATTGTCCCATTTTCCTTTGTTCTTTGCATTACCTTTCCAATCCGACTTAGTCTCAGATATGTGCTTTGATTATTCAGAGCAATGCATTAGCTTTCGTATGGCCTCCTCCAATGATTTAGGCTCATCAAACTCAATCGTGTATTTTAATTTAATTGGTAACCCAGTAGTGAATCTTTTAATCTTGGGCTTCTCCTCCTTGATGTAAGGCACGTACCTTAGTAGCTCCAAGAACTTACTAGTGTACTCCTTGTCTGTCATTGATCCCATCTTTAGCTGATAAAATTATTTTTCCCTATCATCAAAGTATCTCTCTGATACGTACTTCTTCTTGAATAGTCACTAGTCACTCAAACTAATTCTAATTCAAGTCCTCCTCGTGTATACCCCTGACATTCTTCACATCTTCCCACCAAACATCTTATTTACCTTTAAGACTGAATGTGGCTATTATGGCTTCCATGTTCTCTGAATAATCATGAAACCTAAAGAAATTACTCATACCAAGAAACCACCTCTACAACCTGTGATTTATTCATATCTCCATCAAATTTAGGTTGTTTTTCTTTCTTAGACTCGTCAGACAAATATCCACTGTCACTCCTCCTGTAAGGATGATAACGATGTGGATCATCATGCCTATCAGAACCAAAACTAGAATAGTACCTGTGTCTTTCACCTCTCTTATCCAAAGTATCCAACAATCAGCCATCTCTAACAATTTTATCTGTATTTGACCTATGACCAATATGAGACCTACTGGCATATTCCCCATTAGTTTTGTCCTCCTTCTCATGGGTTATCCGAAGTGGTCCCTGTCATTGAAGTTCTGAAAAACTCTGAAGTGTCACTGTGTTTACCTCTTCTAGTTTTTCTTGTAACTATATGATTCTATCATTATCTTCCTTACAACTCCTTATTTCTTCCTTTAAGCTTCTCAGTGTGTCTGTCAAATCAGAAGAGTACCCAACACCATGCTGCTCATCTGATTCGTAGAGAGAGTCTCGGGAACTATAGTCTACCATCTTGCTAGCAATATTTGATATTCTTCCTGTAAGGTATATCATGTTAGCTAAACGAATTCACAATAAGCCAATGTACCTTATCATAGTTCAAGGAGGATATATCATCTACAAGATCAACAAATTAGCGTAATACATGTATAAAATAATCATAACAACATAGAAAAATATAACTCCTAAGCATATAACCACGTAACCATCATTCTAGCTAGGGTCCAACCATACATGCATGACCATGTCAACTACACATACCATGACCTCATGCACGATAACAAAAACCATACAAATGTACACCGACAATATGCAAGCATAAAAAATCATGTAATCAATCATACGTTGATGACAACACACTTCAAAATAACAACATCTTATTTCGCGTGGTGACACCACTACAACCATGACTGACACCATGCAGGTGCAAGAAGCATATAGACCAGAAGTATGAATAACACATGTGAAACCGTCATGAAGGCATGACCAACGCACACCACTCATCGAGTCTTAGGGGTGAACCATGCTCTAATACCACTCTGTAACACCCTCCTCCCACATCCACAAAAGTAATCAACCAACCAGGGTAAACATGTGATGAGAAGTTACTATGATATGATTCGACCTCCTAAGTCATGTTAAGGAAGTGGAATCACAAAACACACCATACATTCATTCCACATCACCAATAGGACTCTTAGGAACCATCTCAACCATTTTGGTAACTAGCCCCTGGGTCCCACTGAGATTTTAGACCACTTAACCCTTGGACTCTCACATGTTATGGGACTTCCAGTGTCCAGAGAGCTCTGGATGCTCCCACAACATGGCATGCCAGGGCCCAGGAACTATTTTTCTCAGTGTTGTGCCAACGTCCCTAAGATTTGAGCCACTTTTTTAGGTTGAGAGCCTAGGTCACTACCCAAAATTGAATGACACCTTCAGAAAAGAAAATATAACAAGGGAATGCTGATACAAATGTAATTACTTAAATAAGCCCTTGACTAGACCCCTACTAGCCATGATAGACATTTCATCAAACATGTCACAAATTTTTAACCTACAGGTGTAAACAACAAATCTAAGCATAGGGGTCTCATACTTATATGAGAATCGCTAAGGAGCATTGTTCTCCTATCTCATTAGCAACATTATCATCTATTAGGTCATAGATACATTGTTCATTCATTTACAAGTAAAAACATGATGAGAGCCACACATAGCCACTGTCACAAAACATATTCATAACCAGCATAATAGTTATGGAAATACCAGGGAAATCACAACCATATGAATCACATATAAATCAATATAATAGTCATGAAATACAAAGGAGAAATAACCACTTATTAATGATGCAAAGGCCAACTAGTTGTGGGACTTCCACGAACCACTTGACCGTAGACATGGATGAGCCAAAACTCTCTTCATCTAATCACCCTAATGCCAAATTCCAGGTATGAATATGGGATCTCATAAAAAATATCAATCCAAAACCATCCAAGGCTTTCAGAGGCTAACCACCTCAATCCCTCAAACAATGATTCCACCTCACGATTGGACATCACAAAACCATCATCAGATTCGTATCTACCCAAGCCTTCTAGGGGTTAAAAGCGTTTGTTCCAACCAAGGCTTCCTGGACTAGTAACTCAACCCACAACTTATTCCGAGCTTTTAGAGATTTTTCCAACTAGGGCTTCTGTTGGGTCATGAATACAACCACTTTGTAACACTTATTTCATCCATTTTTACTCTTCTCTATTATATCATTTGTTATAATTTATCATTTAAATCCATTTTATAAATGATTTATGCTCTTATGGATGAATATTATTTATCTTCCTTTATTTCTAATAAATTGATGATTATGAATTATTTTATCAATGATAGTTTTAATAAATTGGTTATAACATTATTAACCATTTTTAGCCTCCAAGGTAATTTCCAGATTGAAGATTTGATTTTTAAAAGCGTCAACTCAGAAATTCGCTGGAATAAGGAGTGATAGTTTTGCGGTTGCGATTCTGAACAAATGAAGAAGAATATGGAAAATCCGGAACATGGGTTTTGTCCAGAACGGACCTAATTAACTTTATTGGAGAACGGTTTGCCCAAATTCATCTTGTATTGAGAGAAACGCAGGGTTCTTTGAGCACGATTTTCTCAGATTTGTTGTTGTGGCCGTTTTCCAAATCTTAGCTGCAAAGCCAAATTCGCCCTGCTCTTGTTGAGAGATGGATGGAAATATATCTTCTTGTTGATCAATTGGTTGGAAACAATCTAATTTTGTAATAATTATCCTATTGTAATTATCACAGTTGTAACCACTCTCTGCTCTCTTTGTATTTAAATCAAAATAGAGATCAGAGATGGGGATGACTTCGGGGGGATGGACAGATGGAGAATTGAGGATTCAGAATTGGAGATTCAAGAATGATGATGGATTATTCATGATAGGATAGGAAGAAGAAGGGATTGTTGCATGTTGTAATTCTCAAGCTTTTGTTGTTGTAATGATTTCACAATCTGATGATTAATATATGATTTGGGAGTTGCTGCTCATTCTTCTCACCTGAAGTATCCCAGCAACGTCCGCTGGTGGCTAAGGGCCTAGCCACTGGTGGATTACGTTGTTGCTATGTATCATATCTTTCCAATTTCCGCTGTGTGATGGTTTGATTTAATTCCTATTTCTTTGAATCCTATTGCCTTACAGTTTCATGTTTTTGCAGCGAGCTATTATAATATTTTATGAAATTGTTTTATTGCACAAGCTGAGATTGAATCATGTGGCTGTTCTTTTCCATCATAACAGAGATTATTATCCTTCTCAACGTATATTGTGATGCAACTCATTTCAAATATAAAGCTTCGTTGTTCTATTTCAATTATGGTTTCATTCCATTTGCTGTTCCGTTTGATTAATATTCATTACAGATTGTTGTTCAATAAGATTGGTTATTCGATTCCTTTAATTCCAGTTTGTTGTCCATTTACTTTTCTGTTCATTTTTGTTGATTAATTACAAGAGTTTGCTTTTAAAGAGTTTTCCTAGTTTACTTTCAGTAGCAGCTTCAGTTCAATTTTGATTTCCTTTTAATTGCTTTAAAGCAGGACTGTCAACTGTAGAGAACATTGGTTATTGCTTCCTCATTCCCAGATTGATTGTCTTGTTCTAGTTTGATTTTAATTGCATCAATTTCTAGAGGAATGAGTTATTGCTACTGTATCCCCGATTGATGGTTGTTTGAGTGAATGATTTAGTTTAGAACATTTCAGTTTCTTGTTGTTCCAATTAGATTTTCTTTCCAAGAATTCATTTACTTTTGGATTTTAAGCACTATACTGCAAAACATTACTCTTGAGTAAAGAGCTTCCTCAGACTGAGTACACTCTTGAAATAAAAAGTCGTCCCTGGGTTGACAATTAATGTGAGGTAATTAGGAGTTAAAAAGACACCTTTTTATCACTCCACAGCTTCCAGGACTACTAACTCAACCCACTAAGGGCTTCCAACGCATTTTTCTAATCGAAGCTTCAAGGACTAGTAACTCAAGCCAAGTTGTTACTGGGCTTCCAGAGTGATTTTCCAACCAAGGATTCCAAGAACTATTAACTCAACCCAAGCTAAAGGAAACATGAGAACCAACTAGAAAAACAAAGAAATAAACCCACAACACCATGGCTATCCAAGAAATGGCAAGGCTAGGAAAATCCACTATCAATCTAGGTAACCCTCCATGCCAGTGACAAATCATGACCAATAAACCACATGCATATGTCATGCATGCCAAAAATAGGGAGGAAAACATACATGAAACTTAGTACCTACAAGCCAAATCCATTGTAGCTATTGATTTCGATGTCCTCTTCCGCTTTCCTTCTCTTCCTTTCCTTTCTTGCTTCAAAACTCCAAGTATGCCACACCCTCCAAGAGACCTCCAAGAAAAAGTGTCCAAGAATGAGAGAGAGGGAGAATAGAGATAGAGCTCCAAAACTAAACTGAAAAAAGTCCATGTATTGATTTTCAAAAGCATTTTTATTAATGAGACCTCTATTTTCTTCATTTTCCTCCTCACATGCAACATGTGACCTTTCACCTCCCTTTTCTCCTAATTCCATTATTTTCATAAATAGATGTGCCAAAATGCCATTTTTCCTTTCGAAAGTCTTTGCCATTGCCTATGCCAATTTCCTTAGCCATTAATCAATCACCAGTGATCTCTATCACTAAGTTTTTACCCAACATTCAGCTTGGAATAAATGTCCCATCAACCTTGGTTATTATTTTTCCTTTATTAACTTTTATTACATGGAATTTTCACCAAGGTTGTTACAATTTGAAAGAAAAAAATTATTTATGACTACTATGACTATAAGATACTAACAGATTCGAAAAAAATAAATTGATGGGAAGCATTGTTCGTTCTAGTATCCAAAATCTCAAATGATGCCTCTATCGTACCTCTCCAAACTTACACTTTGGCTCAATGACAAACAATTCATAATAAGAATAAAAACCACATTAATTCTAAAATCATATAATGTATCTTATATACTTTATATACACATAATATGCGGCCTCTTGAAGAATTAACAGTCGATTGCAGTTTTCTTCTAAATGTCTTTATACACAGATTCAGTTACCTACATCCATGCCGCAAATTAGAACATGATACAATGCTCGGGTTGTTCTTTCTAGACGATTGGATCCTCCTCTACGTCCGAACGAAAATGGTTCTCCTTAAGCACTTCATGATAGCGTCTCCTAAAAAGCAATGTTTATAACTTCAAACAATGCCCTCTCAGCTTTATGGTCTCAGCCTTCACGTATAACTCATGGAGTTTAAAAACAAATCATCTCAGATCTAATACCATTGTACAAGCTTATGTAAACTCCAAAATAATAACTTTGATAATTTATTGATGAAGGAAATAAATATTTATACAATAAAGGATGGTAATGAAACCTAATCTAAAACTAATTATTTACATTAATAATCATGAAGGAATAATTAACAATTGATAGTGGAATCAAGTAAAATAATTAGTTTGCTTCAGCACTATCCTCCAAATTTTCTTCAGCACTAACATCGTCGTAATTCTCATGTGTCAAAGATGGAAAAACCATAGACTGGTCCAGAATGGGAACCCCCCTTCAGTATGTGGGACAACATTATTAGATTCAAAATAGAAATGTTTAGATGAAAATTTCTTCAAATGATCCAATTGCCTATCAACAGTGGAATTATCTTTATCTGATACAAGAAAAATAACATCTTTGGAAATAATGAACTTCTTGTTTTCTTCATTATACAACCCAAATTCTTTTGAAGTATTATAATAACCCAAAAAATACATTTTTTACTTCTTACTCCTAATTTATTTTGGTGTTTCTTACGAATCAAAGCATAGAATTTTGATCCAAAAACTCTGAAATGCTGAATAATTGGTAGTCTATCATACCAAAATTCATAAGGAGTTATGTTGTTAATAACAAAAGAAGGAAAACTATTTCTAATATAAGTTGCACAAATAATTTCTTCTTCCCAAAACATCGACTTCACATTCTTCAAAAACATCATAGACCTAATCATATTAAGTAAACTTCTATTCATACATTCTGCAAAGCCATTCATTTTTGGATTAGAAGGTATGCTAGTTTAATGTTTGATTCCATTGTCCTTCAAATATTGTTCAAATGCATGAGAAGTATACTCGCCATCGTTATCAGTCCTGAGAATGCCTATATTCTGTTGAGTTTCATTTTTAATCATCAAATCAAAAGTTTTAAAAACTTCAAACACTTGTGACTTATCTTTCAACAAACACACCCAACACATTCTTGAGTAATCATCAATAAGTGTTAGCACATATTTATTTTCATTGGCAGTTTCAATAGGCATAGGTCCACATAAATATGAATGTTTGAGTCCTAATTTTCGTGAATATTTAGAAGAAGAACTATGAAAAGGTTGCTTACAATGATTTCCTAAAATACAAGCATCACAAGGTGTAATATTTCTTGGAATTGTAGGAAGACCTTTAATACCTTTATTTTGCATAATTTTTATGTCGCCATAATTGATGTGACCAAATCGAGCATGCCACACAAGCTGAGAGGCAAAATATCACTTTGTTGGGCCAAAAAAGTAGAACTTTCACGAGAATAACTAGATGAAGTGCCATTTAAAATTAAAATTGTACTTTATTCCACACTGATCATAATAACTACATGATTAGATGTTATTTGTATCTCAATTATACCATCAAATATATGAATAGAATTCCTCCATTTCTGAATATGGATAAGAGGCATCAAATTATATTGAAACTGTGGAATATAAAGTACATCTTGTAGAACATAATCTACAAGATTCAGTATCTTCAAACGAATAGACCCAATGGAATATGGTTTAATTTGAGACTTTTCAGCAATTTAGTAAATAACACCATCAATATCATCACTAAAAGTTTCAAAACAATCTTGCCTAAATGTCATATGACAAGTGGCTCCTAAATCCAAAATCCAACTAGCTCGCCATGAATAAAATTCAATGATGAAAACATCATTAATATTAAAATTACAGTGAGCAACAACGTAATGTGCAGACTCTGATGATTTTCCCTTATATGGTGGTGGTTGATCATTCTTTTCATTCAACTATTCTATCCTTTCATTGAATTTCACCAAATGGATTTTACAGTTAGTAGAAATATGACCAATTTTACCATATCTAAAACATTTGATAGCTGGTCTATCATTAAAAATCATTTTTTGTCTATCATTTTGTTATCTTTCTTTTTACTCCCTTACCTCTATAATTTCTCCTACCATAACCTTTACTACTTTTATCACCTCTAAAAGTTTCAGCATGAGACTTCTGATCCTTTTGTGCAAGGCACAAAGTTTCTATGTTAGAGCTAGGTGGAGCCACTTTTTTCCCAAATTTCTTCTCTCATAGCTATCTTGTTTACATGTTTATCAAATGTAATGTATTTTAATTGCTGCTAGCTTGGAGATATTTCAAATAGTGTGAATAGATAGGGTGAAGGATTTTCATAAAAGTTGTAAGCTGTAAATCTACTTCAATTCAAGTGGCTTCTATATCATGAAAATGACTTTTATTTCAGAGGCACTCTTCAAAGGATCATTATCCTTCATCTCCAAATTAAACAAATTCAACAACAACTGATTAATTTTGAGTTCTAAGTGCAAATCATACAATTATTTCAACTTATTTAACGCTTTGAATGCAGTATCACAAGAAACGATATATTGGCTTACCTCTTTTGTCACTGATGCAGCTATTAATGCATATGCCTTGTTGTATTTTGTCTCCCAAATTGCACAATGCTTCTCATTATCAAGCAGCTCCAGTGCAATTTATTTTCCATCACTATCCTTCTTTCCTTGACAATATTCCCAAAAATCATTAAAAACAAGGGCACTTTTAATCTTTCTAAACCACCCTTGATAATTCTTCTTTCCAATAAGTACAACTCCAACTATGGAAACTATTTAAGTCATGATGGAAGTAATGATTTATAGCTAGAAGTAAAAATAAAATGATCTCTATAAATTTTCTTTACCTCCTTGAGTCTTCTTGTGACTCTATCCCACCTCTGAGTTTTTCTGAGAAAAAATATCAACATGTCACACATAAAAAAATTCTATCTCCTTTATCAATTTGTTTCTCCAATAAATTTTATAATAATTTGATCTCTCCAAAAAATTGCTCAAAATTGACTCTTATTCAAATAATCCAATAAATAGTTAAGTTTTATAACTTAATTAACTTCAAACTCCAAAAATTATTTCTTATAACTTAGCTGCCCAAAAAAATAATTGAGTTCCCCTTATGCATTTAATAAACTTTCTTTCCTAAGAACTCATTAAACCCATATAACGACTTGTGTACCTTCACTATTTTTATTCTCCTTCTCATGAGAGTTGGGGAAACCCTTCTTTGACATCTCTATATTGCCACGGACATGATTTGGAAGCAGCAAACTTGTCGATCAAAAGATTCTTCTAATAATATTTACTTCTATCAGCGACGTGGAATTCCATATGGTGTACCACTATTGAAGTCATGATGGTAGTAATGTTTTATAGTCATAAGTAAAAATAAGATAATCGCTGTAAATTTTCTTTACTTCCTTGAGTCTTCCTATGACTCTATCCCACCTCTAATTTTTCCTGAGAAAAAATATCAACAGACCATACAAAAAAAAATTCTATCTCCTTTATAAATTCTATCTCCAATAACCTTTATAATAATTTTATCTCTCCAAAAAAATGCTCAAAATTGTCTCTTATTCAAATAATCTAATAAATAATTATTTTTTATAACTTAATTTACTTCAAAATCCAAAAGTTCTTTCCTATAAATTAGCCGCCAAAAAAAAAGAGTTCACCTTATACATTTAATAAACTTTCTTTCATAAGAACTCATTCAACTCATATAATGAATTGTGCACATTCTCTATTTTATTCTCTTTCTCGTGAGAGTTGGTGAAACCCTTCTTCGACATCTTTGTGTTGCCATTGACAAGTTTTGGAAGTAGAAGACCTGTTAAGCAAAAGATTCTTCCTATAATATTTACTTATGTCAGCGAGGTGTAATTCCCGATGGCGTACAACTTTGGACAGATTCTATTAGCTCTCTGTAATTTTCCATAGGCTGATGAGAGAAATTTTAGAGGTAACCACAAAAACACTTGTAAGCTATAATCTATCCCTTCTAGCTTTAGTGAGGGCTCTCTCTATCTAGGAACTTCAATTTCTTAGATGTTAGGCTAGGTATAGTGCTCAACATGGTATGACTTTTAAAGGTTTGCTGGTAGGAAAGGAGACAAATCCAATGGTCATATGGTAATATGTACCTGATTATGTTTGTAGTGATGAAATTAAGAGAAAATGGAAATTACACACATGCGAGGTGTTGAGGCAAATTAATTACCTATCATTTAATTGTCAACCTAGGGGTTTCGTAAAACTTGTGAAGCATGCGCGCACTATATATTCTAGAAATTAACTTCCAATTTAGATCAATCTAACTACTAAACCAAATAATGACAAGCCAAATTCACTTATTATAATTCAACAATCAATTCAAACGAAATTATAGTACAGTGTTTGGAATTGAAATCTTAATCTATCATACTTACAGGAATTGAAATCTTAATCTACCACACTCGCAGGAATTGAATTCTTAATCTACCACACTTGCGGGAATTGAAAAGCACACCACTCTTTCAAAAATGAAATTGCATGAAATGAAATCTACTCTAAGGGATCATGTGTGCATTATCAAATCTGGATCCTATGAAATGAATAATCAAAACCACATGATATAAATGAAAGCAAAAACAATAATTCTTAACCTCTAGATATGAAAGCAACTAAAAACAATCACTCTTAACCTCTCACACAGGAAAAGATATGAAAGAAATAAATCTTAATCTATGAAAAACAATAAATCTCAATCTATGAAAAACAATAAATCTCACACATTATAGATGGCCAATCCAAAAGCATGAGGGATGGAAATTTGAGAGGTTCCAAATACAAGCATAACCAAATCAAAGTGAACATCACTCATGAGTATGGTGCCAAACCCAAATTATATATTTAAAACAAGGGAATTTCACCAACTTTTCACATCTCATGATAGGAGAAAACTTCCCCTATTTATACAAAAAGATGAGAAGCTATCTCATTAATGAGAGTCCATGAATCTCTCCCTATTTCTCTAGAGTTACAATAAAAATAGGAAATGATAAGACACATGTCTTCTTAGAGTTTCAATACAAATAGGAAATGAGACACATATCCTTATGTTCCCATGATCTTCTCCACTCAAATTCGATTTTTGTTTTGGGAGGCCACATAAGGGCCTTTTAGAAGCTTCTTTTTGACCTACACATGTCAACAATCTTATCCCACTTGTTAGGTATAAGCATATGCACATTATTTTCTAATTTTAACCACAAATTCACTTAAAGATGATAAGAATTAATAAAGTTTGGAAAAATATAAATGTGATCCAATAATGATAATGGTAAGATAAATGTAATGAAATGGAGGTAAATGTAATGAAATAGAGGTGGAGTGAAGGTGACAATATGAAAATATAAGTGAAAATGTAATGGAAGTGAATGACAATTTCAAGGCCCAACACGAGGTAGGTAGTATCTTTAGATATTTTTATTCTGAGTTCATTGTAGGAGGGTGAGTGAAGAAAACATGTAAAATTACAAAAGAGCATCAAACATCAGGATGAATTCTAATTGTCATTTTAGCAGAAAACATAGATTTCTAGCAAAAGTGAAGCAGAGCATTATTTAGAGTGAATTATGAATCAAATATTTGTTTAACTAAATAATAAGATATGCATTCAAAGCTTGATTTATAATATAAGATAACTTATAAAGAAAGGAAGCACATCTCCAAAGAAAACTAGCTCAAGAATCCCTGCAAATTCCACCTATGTATTTCATTCATTGTAAAAAAAAATGTCTCAAAATTAAGTGCAATACAATGTCTCTTTCTCCTTCACATGACCAGCCATTTTCTCCTTTACATTAATATCATAAATATGAAAAAAATAAGTCAATTCCCACATCCAAGGGTCGAATTACTCATTAGGATTTTTCAGTTTCTAACTTCTGCAATGAAAATAGAACTAATTATTAAAGACTAGGGACTGCTTAACTAGATATTTTCTAGAATTTTTTACATTAAATCCTCAACTTAAATCGATCACACGAGTCACTAAATTATTTATTACAATTACTAACACCATAAAAACAAATTTCAAAATATTTTGACTTGGTTAAATTGGTAAAAATGATGAATGTCTCGAAATGTAGCGCCAAAAGCATAGTGACTATATTTTTTGAATATCTCCTAAACGATAATCAATATTGAGCTTATTTTCTGGTAGAAAGTTAATATCTTTATAACCCTTCTCCACACTAATTTTGAGCTAGATGCGACTCACGAATGTCAAGAGAATTAGAAAATGGTTGTAGATGAGCATTTTGAAGCATTTTGACCTAAAATTTAGTGAGCTTATTGATGTCACCCCCATACATCTATTGTAAACATTTCATGGAAAATAGGTACATGGTTTAAGAGATATATTGAAAATACGATGGTCGTGTGAAAGCGCAACACTCTAATCTTATATTTTCTCTGACTATCCATTGAACTAATAAAGCTACTAGGTTGGTGATAAATGGTCCATACAATGTTTTAAACATGTGAGAAGACTTCTAGGCCAACCACAAACCTTCAAACCCCAAAACTTATTCTTGCGCCCAAAAGCGCAATGCACCTTCATCCACATGACTTGACTAAACACTGGCCTTATGAATGAACCAAATGTCTTGGAGAGGATATTAAAATTCACAAGAACCACTTCATATATTCATTCATGGACTAAATGCTAAAATCATGATTCCCCATGAAAATTTGATGCCTTGGTAGAAACGCAACACAAAAGCGCAATGAACCATGGTTGATGCCGCTCCGGTCATTCCCTGAGTTGCTTGATGACTTCAACATGTGTGAAAAATATTGTACATGGATAATTTCCCCCTCAGAAGATTTATTTCACCACAAAATCCTCCAAATTTGATAATTTCATCCATAGCAAAAACACAGTGCCAATTGAAAAAGCGTAATGCCATCTGTTTTCATGGTTTGAGTGACAGTGAGGTCTTTGGACAAGATGATCATGTCTCTAATGATGCTAACACTACAATAATTATGCCATATACCCCTTTCAAGCTTCCTTTCACCAAAAATGTAAAACTTCCACCTTTACCTCCAAACCCTAGCCCTAATGCTTGGCTAGGATACAAAACTACTGTGTAAGATGTTTCTTTTGGAAGACCTCTTGGGAAAGAAAGAAAAAAGTAAGAGGTCTTAATTCACTTGAATGACAGGGAAACTTTAAATATCAAGGTGGCAGACAAGAGTTTGATTTTTTGATGAGGGTAAAAGCATAAAAATTTAGCACAAAGTTAAAGTGTAGTGAAATTTCCAGAAAACACAACGAAGAAGGAATTTAGATAATTTTTAGGGTTTCAAGGAATTTCTTAAACACATGTAAGTAAATTGAGAGTCATGCAAAAAAAAGGCTTCAACAAAAATAATATTTTGCACCTGGATACATGATTTGACCATCGGTTTCATAAAAACGTAGCGCCTGTGTGTGAGTGCAACACCTCCCTTTCCTCCTTTGCACAACGACCTCCAATTACCATATATCAAGCTTCCAATGAAGAAATGAGGGGGATATGAGGTTGTTTTGAAGATTAACCATGAAATTTGCCTCCCAAGGTGGTTGAGTGTGATTTTGGTGGGTAATGAATACACATCATTGTATTCCAAGTTGTTGTACAAATGATGATGTCATGACTTATCAAGATTTGGCACCCTAACTGACTCAAGATACCTTACAAATTTGTGTCCATGATGACAAGGCATGAAAACATGACCTCTGCTCATGATTTTTTGTTGAAACTTGAACCTACACCTACTTACTTGAACCTCTCAGGATATAAATGACCATTGTTGTGACTCTTGACACACTTTGACATATTTACAATGAATAATAAAAATTTTATTCCAACCTCACACATAAATCTTGATCTTCCACAAGATCATATCCACACCTTTATACTTTTGAAAAAAATTATTTTTGACTACTATGACTATAGGATATTAACATTGGCCCCAATGGGGATGGAATCCTCCATGTGAGGTGCTAAGACCACCGTAGACCAAGTGCCTAACCATTGGATTGTTCCCAATCTTGAAACCTGCAAATTGATTGCTACTCTGATCTAGAACCAATTTATCCTATAACCAAATACATTGAAACCAGAATCATTGTACAAACTGAAAATGAATGTTGAAAAGTACCAATGTTCCAAAAACAACTGCTAGAAGTTATCACTCTACTAAAAAATATTCTCAGAGGGTTGAGCTTATGCACACACCTACTTTCTCTAAGTATTCCACAAGTTTCTTGATAAGGTGAATTTAAACATCCATTGTAACCACCTAAGCACTTTATGCACTAGTTGAGTTCTATGCATGTGCTTGTTCATGAGAAAAATAGAGAACTTGTTGAATGACAACTCCAGTAAAAACTTGCAAACAAATTCAATTTTGACAGGATCTAAGGACTTAGGCCCACTTTCTAACTTCAAGAACGCTACAAAAGGATCCTCAAATGAATGAACACTAAAATTCATCTTATCTGACAGATTACAATTCTTCTCTAGGTGGTCTACGTACCAGGAATACAAAATTTTATCTGAATCCTTTCTTTCATGCAATTTCATCTTATAGATGTCATGATAAGACTACAAATCTTCATGTGATATTTGTGATGAAACCATGGTTGGACAAGATAATGATGTTGGCTGCCAAACTAAGTCTTCATTACCCCTATTTTCAGGCTCATAACTAGCTAAAGGAGGAGAACTTTGACTACAAAAACTATCCAATTAATTGACTATTGGATCATTGAAAACCAAAGAAGGTGATCTAAAATCATTCGTAAATGATCTCAGATGATTAATAAAGGTATTACAGACTCATGTGCTGGGGTGTGCCTATGTTATTTTATGCAATGGATCGATAAGATTGTGAAATACATAGACACTGAAGTATTAAGAGAAACATAATAAGTGAACACATACACAAAACATTTAATAAGGAGTTCACCCAATACTCCTGGGCTACGTATCCTGGTCCAACATTCAGTGGTGGCCTCTCTATTGTGTTTTCAAAGCAGAGTTTGTACAACAGTGAGCTCAATTTGAGTCTCACTCAACAGATGATGATCAATAGGACTGTACTTGGATCCCCCAAGTCTCTGGAGTACACAAACTCTCCTTACTGAATCTCGACCTCAACTGGTCACGATGGTATGAGTCCAATCTGAGACGCAATACCTGATAGGCATATACAGAGGAGTTTGCTTGAACCTCTTAAGCGTTCTCTGGAGTACACAGACTCTCTAACTCTCTCTCTAGCTCTGTCTGGTTCGATGTTTCCTTTGCTCTCCAGGTCAGCTCGGCTTCTTCTCTCTGTTCTCTACAATTCACTTCTTTCTCTCTCTTGCTTTCTGCTTTTACTGCTTCTCCTACTTGCTTCTCTCTCTGTAAGTTCGTGGCATTAAAGCCAATCTGCTTTCTAACTGTTCGTTTCCGCTTCCCGGCTTTCTGGTTCTCTTGCCTCTGTCTGTTTGAATTCCTATGTTCTGCGTCATCATCACTCTGTAACTCTTCACAGGGAGGTGGCCACTTGTTTCATAACGAACTGAGTGTCAATTCTCTTGAACAGTCGTTATTTCCATTTGTTCCAAGATTGCCCATGAAACTAATTCCTCTGCCAACTCATCGTTCATGCCAGACTTCAAATCTTATCCAACTCAGTCTTTTTACCCCGTCGAATCTGGTCATCCATCGTATCGCTTTTCCGTTGTCAATCTAGGGCCTCCAAATCCTACGGTCTCCATCCATATCGGGCAGGTAAGTAGCATGACGTTTACCCATCCGATGTGAGTGGTTTTCTTTCTCTTCTGCTGGATGCATGGCACCCAGTGTATGGCATCAGGTGGGACTCGGTTGAAACTGCTTACCGCTCGAAGCCCTTTCGATATCCTGCCGGTTTTGGTGTGGGACCCGCCTCTGACAGAATCAGCATGATATCCGTACGGTTTTATGCCTTTTTAGGTCCGGGCGCTTAGGGGATTTTCCTTCTTTGAGGGGTTTTCCCGGCGATATGCGATTAGAGACTTGTCACATATCAGAAACCTCCCCCGTTTCTTGATATGACCTCCCGTTTTGCCAATTTGTGCCAATGCACGTTACCATGGGCCTACAGTCTGCGCACTTGACTGAGGGTCCTCGTTGCTCCGTGCTATTCACAAATTACAACTGTTTAGAGGTTATTTCTAATAAGCTCAACATTTATAAGACTTTGAAACTTTGGCATGGATTTTTACAGAGTTCGTGAAAACTTAGAGAGTGTTTAAGGATCCAATTCAGATCAGAAGGTTACTGCAATTTATTGTTTATTGGTTCCAAGGAGACTATATGATATTTCCTAAGCTCTCCATCCTTTTCTTTAGTGATAGTTTTGATTTTTTTCTTCAGGAACTCAAATGAAGCAGAACTTAATGGCATAGAAGTACCTTGAATTAATTCACAATGCTCTTCATGTTTGAACCCTTCAACTATATATTAAATCTCATGGTTACTCAATGGCTATGATTTTGAATTGAATAAGTCTTCCATATAACATGAAACAGGATCATCAAATACATAAGAAGGTTGTTTCCAATCTATGTTATTGTCAACTTTCTTTCTTGCTTCCTCAGTAATCTTATAATTTTGTTTCAATAGCTCAAATGAAGAAAAACATAAGGGTAGATATTTTCCATCAGCAAATTCATTTTTTTCTCATGTTCCATGTCAAAACTATAATACTACTCACCTGATTTAGTACTTTCATCATATTCTTCATTATTCTCATGACTGAAATATGTAGGCTGACTACTTTCCTTAAATTGCTGAAATCAAACATCCTCTTACTGAGAACATGCTGTTGGTTTCTCTTCATGTCTGTCTCCAAGTGAATATATAAAAAAATCAGTTTCTAGCTCATGGTGACATGAACCAACAACCTCTCTTTCTTCTACAGAATTTGCTTGGAAATGAGGTCTTCTACGCTACTTGCTAATAACTGGTTTGTTTTGCAAAGTGAACTTTTCCATCAACCTTTCCATGGTTTTCACCAATGCATCCAACTTATGGTCTGATGAAGAAGAAGGCACCTCCATAACCACTCCCCTTCTTTCATCTTTCATTTTGGCCCTTTTGATCTGCAGATTCGCTTCCACACTAGCGAAAATTTTTTGGATGTCCTCCAAGGTAACTGGATTCCTCTCTCTGAGTTGATAGGCCATTTAAGAATCAAAACCATCTGGCTAATGAAGCATAGCCAACCCTAAGAGAGGCTTTATTTAAGAAGGTATGTAATTGTAAATTTTATTAAATCTGGCTGAAAACTCCTACACTGTCTCACCATGCTGCCTCTTTAGATTCCTATATTCAGCGATAATATGAAAAGGGTTCTTTTTAACATCCCATCTGTCAAGGAAAGTGTTCTCAAACTATTGGAAATTATTAATGCTTCCAATTGTCAAACTTCTATACCACTTCCTAACCTCTCCTAAAAGGAGTTTAGCTAAAAAGCCTCAACTTGACATCTTCATGATCCACTTCCTCTAGATCTATGAACTAAATTATTTTGTCCACATGCTGTCAAGCTGTAATTTCTCATGTGCCATTAAATTGAGGAAACCTTTGACCATAGTTCTGTGGTAAATCATGTAAAGGAACTTGCAGATTTAACGGAGCATATCAGGTAGCAACCATGACTATGGTTTTTTTAGATGAACTTGTCCTGGCCTAACTATTATTATCAATTGGATCTTGTTTAGGATCAGTTATACAATAAGGAAATGCATTTGTAGCTTCAAAGGAATGATATACAATTTAAAAGGCGAATCATGTGCAAATATGTAGTCTTCATTCAGATACAATAGATAAACGAAAATCCTTTTGACATTTTCAGGAAAGGACAGGGGGCAATTGATAAAACATAATATTATATCCTGAATAAAATTCAAGTTTAAGTACCTAGCTTTCACGTACTATCCTTCCATATTTCTGCTGACAAGGCTTGTCTTCCAATGGAGTTTCCAAATCATATTCAAAATTTTGGAGTCAACAAGTGATTGGTTTAGCCGTTTTGTGTCTGATTGTTGACCACCATCAGCAGTCAAATTTTAAACTTTGATGATCTTTCATGGAGAATATGAAACCTTTCATTCCCTAGCAACAACTCCACTATGTTAGCTCTCTCTAATTTTCCCTAGGCCGAGTACAGAAATTTCAAAGGTAACCACAAAACCACTTGTAAGATAGAATCTATCCCTTATATCTTTAGAGAGGACTCTCTTTGTCTAGGAATTTCAATTTTGTAGTAGGTATAGTTCTCAGTAGGGTATGCATTTTAAAGGTTTGATGGTGGGAAAGGAGACGAATCCATTGGGCATACGGTCATGTCTACCTGATTATGTTTGGAGTGATGAAATGAAGAGAAAATGAAAATTCCACAGGGGAAATGTAGATAGTCTCTTTAGACCTTTTTATTCTAAGTTCATTGTAGGAGGGTGACTGAAGAAAAATGAAAAATGACAAAAGAGCATCAAGCATCCAGATCAATTCTAATTGTCATTTTAGCAGAAAACATAGATGTCTAACAAAACTGAAGCATAACACTGTTTAGAGTGAATTCTGAATCAAATATTTGTTTAACTAAACAAGAATATATACATTCAAATAATTATTTCTCATAGAATATAACTTACAAAGCAAGGAAGCACATCTCCAAAGAAAACTAACTCAAGAATCCCTGTAAATTCCACCTTTGTATTTCATTCACTGTAAAAAATGTATAAAACATAAGTGCAATATAATGTCTCTTTCTCTTTAGCCTGACACCCCCCTTTTCTCCTTTACATTCATATCATAAATAGGCCCAAAATGAGTCAATTCCCACCTCCATGGCTTGAATTCCTCATTAGGATCTTCAGTTTCTAAATTCTGCAATGAAAATAGAACTGGCTGCTAAAGAGTAGGGACTGCTTAACTAGATCTTTTCTAGGCAATTTTACATTAAATCCTTAACCAAAATCAAGCCTATGAGCCACTAAATAATTTATTACAATTAATAAGACCATAAAAACAAATTTCAGAAGATTTTGACTTGGGTAAATTGCTCAAAAATATGACTGTCTTGAGACACAATGTCAAAAGCATAACGACTGTATTTTTTGAATATCTCCTAAAAGGAAAGTCAGACTAAGAATATTTTTTGACATCAATTTAATATCATTATAATTATTGTTCACACCAATGTTGAGCCAAATCCTACTCATGAATCTTGCAAAAGTACAAAAATGGATTTAGATGACAGAGGCTCACTTATAAAAAGCCATGAAGAATTTTCACCTAAAATTAAGTGGGCTTATTCATCTCACTCCCATGCATCTACTATAAACATTTCATGGCAACTAGATATGGTGAAAATATGATGACTGTGTGAAAGTGCAACGCTCCAAGCTTATACTATCTCCGACCATCCTCTGAACTGCTGAAGGTACTGGTCTAGTGAGAAATGATCCATGCAACGCTTTAAACCTGTGAGAAGACTTATAAGCCAACCAAAAACCTTCAAACCCAAAACTTCTTCTTGTGGCCAAAAGCGCAACGCACCTTCATCAACGTGACTTGATCAAACCTTGACCTTTTGATTGAGCCAAATGGATTGGAGAGGATCTTAACATTCACAAGAACCACTTCATGTCTTCATTCATGGACCAAATTCCAAAACCATGATTCCTCATCAAAATTTGATGCCTTAGTAGAAACGCAACACACAGTTCAACAAACCATGGTTTATGTAGCTCTGGTCACTTCCGGAGTCTCTTGATTACTTTAGCATGTGTGGAAAATATTATACATGTATAATTTCTCCCTTAGAATATTTATTTCACCACACAAAGCCTCCAACTTTGACAATTTCATTCATAGCAAAAAATGCAATGCCAATTGAAAAAGCACAGGGCCATTTGTTTTCATGGTTTGAGTGACAGTGAGGTCTCTGGAAAAGATGATCATGTTGTTGATGATGCTAGCACTACAATAATCATGCAAGACACCCCTTTCAAGCTTCCTTTCACCAAAAATGACAAAACTTCCACCTTTACATCAAAACCCTAACCCTAATGCTTGGCTATGATACAAAATTGTTGAGTACGTCACTTCTTTTGGAAGACCTCTTAGGAAAGAAAGAAATAGGTAAGAGGTCCTAATTCATTTTATTGATAGAGAAAATTTCAATATGAAGGTGGAAGATAAGGGTTTGAGCATTTGCTGAGGGTAAAAACATAAAAACGCAGCACAAAGGCAAAGTGCAACAAATTTACAGAAAACACAGCAGGTAAGAAATTTAGAGATTTGCAGGGTTTGAAGGAATTTCTTAAACATATGGAAGTAAATTTAGTGTCATGAACTTCAACCAAAACAAGAATTTGCATCGGGATACATGATTTGACCTGAGGTTTCATAAAAACACAGCGCTTGTGTGTGAGTGCAGCGCCTGCCTTGCCTCCTTTGCATAACGACCTCCAATTACCATATAGCGAGCTTCGGATGAAGAAATCAGAGGGATATGAGTTGTTTCTAAAGATTAACCATTCAATTAGCCTCCTAAGGTGGTTGAATGCTACTTTGGCAGGTAATGATTACAATTTTAAATTGAAATGAGGAATATGCAGTGCTATCCTCCAAGTTGTTGTCCTAATGATGATGTCATGAATAATCAAGATCTTATACTCTAACAGACTCAAGATGCCTTACAAACAGAGAAAAATTTAAGCATGGAAGTTTATCTTAAAGTTTAGAAACTTTGGCGAATCTTACTAGTCCCTAACATTCAAATTGTAAATTTTTTTGGTGATATTTTTGTAGAAATGTTTAGATTTCCAATGATTTTATATTAGTTGACATAATATTTTGGCGGTTTTTCAGGGAAAATAATGGTGTACTATAAAATTTGGGCGAATCATTTTAGAAATTTTGAAATTCATGAATCTTTCTTTTGGAAAAAGCATGAAAAATTATGCAACCTGCGAATATTAGCCCCTAAAAGTTTCCGTGCTTACAAATATGTGCCAATGATGACAAGGCATGACAAGACAACCTATGCTCATGATTTTTTTATGAAACCAAACCCTAGACCTACTTAAATCAACCTCTTAGGATATACAAGATCATTTTTGTGACTCTTGACACACTTCGACATATTTACAATGAATAGTAAAAAATGTATTCCAACCTTTGACCTAAAGCTTGATCTTCCACAAGGTCATAGCCATACCTTTATACTTTTGACAAAAAAAATTGTAACATCCTCCTGCCACATCTACCCAAGTAACTGACCAACCAAGGTAAACATGTGATGAGAAGTTACCATGATATGATTCAACCTCCTAAATCATGTTAAGATGTCTACTCATATCGATGTCCCTATCCTTTGTTAGACACATTTAACTTCATAGATGGTGTTTCATTCTCTTTATTCCCTGAATCCTAAGGTCTCGTTTGTTTCTCGGCCCATTTTCCTTTTTTCTTTGCATTACCTTTCCAATCTGTCTTAGTCTCAGATCTTCACTTTGATTGTTCATAGCAATGCTTTAGCTTTCATATGGCCTCCTCCAATGAACTAGGTTCATAAAACTCAATCTTGTATTTGAATTCCATTGGTAACCCACTAGCGAATCTATGTATCTTGGCCTTCTCCTCCTTGAGGTAAGGCACATACGTCAACAGCTCCAAGAACATACTAGTGTTCTCCTAGTCTTTCATCGATCCAATCTTTAGCTCATAGAATTATTTTTCCCTATCATCAAAGTATCTCTTTGATAGGTACTTCTTCTTGAATAGTCACTCGAACTCATTCCAAGTCAAGACCTCCTCATGTATACCCCTGAGATTCTTCATATCTTCCCACCAAATCTATGCTTTACCTTTGAGACTGAATGTAGCTATTCTAGCTTTCATGTTCTCTGAACAATCATGAAACCTGAAGAAATTACTCATGCCAAGAAACTATGCCTCTGCATCCTGTGATTTCATCATCTCTCCATCAAATGTAGGTTTTTTTTTCTTTCTTAAACTGATCAGAAAAATATTCTTTTTCACTCCTCCTGTAAGGATGATAATGATGTCAATCATCACACCTGTTAGAATGAGAACTAGAATAGTACCTGTGTTTATCACCTCACTTATCCAGAGTATCCAACAATTTTCCATCTCTAATAGTGTCAGCTCTATTTGACCTGTTACCACCATGAGACCTACTGCAATATGCCCCATTAGTTTTGTCCTCCTGATCATGGCTAATCCGAAGTGGTCCCTATCACTACAATTATGACAAACCCTAAAGTGTCACTGCATTTACCTCTGCTAGTTTCTCTTGTGCCTATATGATTCTATCATTATCTTCCTTACAACTCCTTATTTATTCCTTTAAGCTTCTTAGTGTGTCTACCAAATCAAAAGAGTACCCAACACCATGCTGCTCATCTAATCCATAGGGAGAGTCTCAGGAACTATAGTCTACCATATTGCTAGTCATCTTTGATATTCTTCATGCAAGGTATATCATGTTAGCTAAACCAATTCACAATAAACCAACGTACCTTAGCATAGTTCAAGGAGGATATGTCATCTGCAAAATCAAAAAATCAGCGTAATACATGTATAACATAATCATAACAAAATACACAAATATAACTCATAAGAATATAACCACATAACCATAATTCTAGCTAGGGTCCAATAATACATTCATGACTATGTCAACTACACATGCGATGACCTCATGCATGACAACAACAACCATACAAATGTACACCAACAATATGCAAGAATAAATAATCATGGAACCAATCATACACTCATGATGACACACTTCACGACAACAACATCTTATTTCACATGGTAACACCACTACAACCATGACCCACACCATGCATATGCAAAAGGAATATAGACCACAAGGATGAATAACACATGTGAAGCCAACACAAATGCATAACCAACACACACTGCCCATATAGTCTGAGGGGTGAACCATGCTCTGATACCACTCTGTAACACCCTCCTTTGACATCTACACAATTAATCGACTAACCAAGGTAAACATGTGACGAGAAGTTACTATGATATGATTCGACCTCCTAAATCATGTTAAGGAAGTGGAACTGACGGAAACATGCCATATAGTCATTCCACGTCAATAGTAGGACCAATAAGAACCATCTTAACCTTTCTAGTAACTAGCCCCTGGGTCCCACTAAGAATTTAGACCACTTAACCCCTGGAGTCTCACATGCTATGGGAATTCCAATGTCTAGAGGGCTCTGGGCACTCCCACAGCATGGCATGCCAGGGTCCAGGAACTATTTTTCTCAGTGTTGTGCCAACATTCCCAATATTTGAGCCACTTTTTTAAGCCTAGAGCCCAAGTCACTGTGCAGAATTGAACAACACCTTCATAACATAAATATAAGAAGGAAATGATGATACAACTTGTCACAAATATGTAACCTACAGGTGTAAACAAGATATCTAAGCACAGGGGTCTCATACTTATCTAAGAATTTCTAAGGAGCATTGTTCTCCTATCTCATTAGTTGCATTATCATCTATTAGGTCATAGATACATCATTCATTCATTTACTAGTAAAAACATGATGATATCCATACATAGCCATCGTCGTAAAACATATTCATAACCAACATAATAGCTATGGAAATGCCAGGGAAATCACAGCCATATGATCCACATATAAATCAATATAATAGTCATGAAATATCAAAGAGAAATAATCTCTTATTAATGATGCAAAGACCAACCAGTTGTGGGACTTCCAGAAACCACCCAACCATAGACATGGCTGAGCCAAAACTCTCGTGCCATATTCCAGGCATGAATGTGGGATCTCATAAAACACATCAATCCAAAACCATCCAAGGCTTCTAGAGGCCATGTACCTCAACCCATCAAACAGTGATTCCACCTCACAGTCGGACATCATAAAATCATCATTATATTGGTCTCTACCCCAGCCTTCCAGGGGTCAGAAGCGTTTGTTCCAACCAAGGCTTCCTGGAACTCAACCCATAACTTATTCGGAGCTTCTAGATCGTTTTTCCAACTACGGCTTCCAAGACTAATAAATCAACCCACCAAAGGCTTCCATAGCGTTTTTCCAACCAAGGCTTCAAGGACTAGTAAATCAACCCAAGTTGTTACAAGGCTTCTAGAGTGTTTTTCCAACCAGGGCTTCTAGGAACTATTAACTCAACCCAAGCTAAAGAAAACATGAGAACCAACTAGAAAAACAAAGAAATAAACCCACGCCACCATGGCTATCCAAGAAATGGCAAGGCTAGGCAATTCCACTATCAATCCAAGTAATCCTCCATGCCAGTGACAAACCATGACCAATAAACCACATGCATATGCCATGCATGCCAAAACTAGTGAGGAAAACATACATGCAACTTGGTACCTACAAGCCAAATCCATTGTATCTATTGATCCTGATGTCCTCTTCCTCTTTCTTGCTCTTCCTTCGATTTCTTGCTCTAAAACTCCAAGTATGCCACACCCTCCTAGAGTCCTCCAACAAAAAGTGTCCAAGAATGAGAGATGGAGAATAGAGATAGAGCTCCAAAACTAAACTGACAAAAGTCTATGTATTGATCCTCAGAAGCCTTTTTATTAATGAGATCTCTATTTTCTTCATTTTCCTCCTCACATGCAACATGTGACCTTTCACCTCCCTTTTCTCCTAATTTCCATTATTTTCATCAATAGATGTGCCAAAATATCGTTTTGCCTTTCAAAAGTCTTTGTCATTGCCTATGCCAATTTCCTTAGTCATTAATCAATCACTAGTGATCTCTATCACTACGTTTTTTCCCAACATTTAGCTTGGAATAATTGTCCCATCGACCTTGGTTATTATTTTGCCTTTATTAACTTTATTACATGGAATTTTCACCAAGGTTGTTGAAAATAGCAACAAGAAATGATAAAATAGAATCCAGAATATTCCAATTTTAGTTTGTCCAATTGTGAATTACAATCGAATTTAGTTTCACCAATTGTTTGGAAATAATTAATTAATTTGGATTGAATTAATTAGTTGGAGAAATTCAAGTTAGAAGTCTTTTTGAAGTCATGCAACAGTTATCCTTTAAATTAAGGAGATTATCCCTTAATTAAGGAGATAAGATTGAGTTATATTTGAGTTGTAATTAGTTAAACTTAGTTTACTGAGTTAAGTCCAGTTAAATTAGTTCCAAACTATTTGAGGAACTAATTGTGAGTTATCAGTCAATTGATGCATGCATGCACTCAACTAGTGTACTCTAGATAACTGAAGATTCCTTCATCAATAACTCATGCATGTTTTTTCTGAGAAAGACCCAATTGAGATTAAAGTCAAGAATAGTGTACTATCAATTGCATGTTTTCCCCTATAAAGAAAACTCATGCATGCATAAGGACTAAGGTTCCTTGAGGATTGCGCAGTTCTAACAATGTGTTAGAGAAGTGTGTCAGATTAGTGTTACACTTGGTAACATGGAATCATCCACTAGGAGAAACCGCGAAAGGAAATAGGAGCTTGGAGGGCAGAGGAGAAAGCTTGTGAGAAGCTTTTTTGCCTGAGAGCATCCAGGAGGATTGTACTGAGAGCTGGCTAGCTGTGAGAGCTAAGGCTTTGTATAATTCCTATGTATTTCCACCTTGTATGATAATACAGATAGTGGGGTTTTTAGCTGAGGCTTTCCCCGAGGTATTTTCATGTGTATTGTGCATTGATTCTTCTTCTGGTTATATGTGTTCAGCTCGATCTTGCTCGATCTTTAAGCTTCCACAAATTGATAGTAGAAGTAGATTATAGTATTCTGCTTTGATTTATATTACATTAGCGGGTTAACCTACATATAGATTTTCTATAGTTCAGTAGAGAGCTAGATTGGTAGAGAAATTTCCACATGGTATCAGAGCCAAGTTTATCGGAGCTATGAACAGTATACAGAGAAGAGAATTCGAATTTTCAAGTTCGGGGTTGCAGGTGCAAATCAAATTCATTTTATACTTCAAGGTTGGTCAATGGCAAGGAAAGGAAAGGGGAAGGTTTCCCATTCCAAATCGAATTCTTCTCATGGAGGGAAGAAGGGTGACATATCTAAAGTGAGATGCTTTAATTGTCACAAGATGTGACATTAAGCAACTAATTGCCCATGGAAGAAGTCCAAGAAGGGATCCTCGGTAGAATCAAAAGGTGAGGCATTGGCCTCTCAGTTCGAAATGGAATTTACCCTCATCGCATGCATGGTGTTATCGATGATGGATTGTGTTTGATATCTTGATAGTGGAACCTCATTCCACATGACTGGTGATAAAATGTTGTTCAATACCTTGGAGGAGAAAGACCTCAAGATGCGCATAGAGATGGATGACGACGGAAGGTATAGTATTTCAGGAGTGGGCATGATTGCTTTTTAGAGGGAGCATGGACCTCCCATCACCTTGACAGATGTGAAGTATGTGCCTGGACTGAAGAAGAACTTGGTATCAGTCACGATGTTGGAGGACAAAGGCTACGATGTTTTCTTTAGTAAGGAAAGGTTTTCCTTAGACACATCACCATGAAATAGGTGAAACAAATCGGTTCACGAGTTAAGAACCTGTATGCTCTTGAGATTCAAGATGCATGCAAAGCCTTGAGGAGCAAGGCAAATGTTAGAGACTTGGTGGTTGAGAGGGAGAATAAATTACCTCTCAACATGCAGTCCCAGAATAATTCTTAGACAATTGTGGAGGAGTGACAATTGGAGAAGCAGATAGGAGATTGAGTGAAGAGATCCACTCATGTAGATACCTCCATTAGGGGGGAATTTCGATCCAAGTGGGCAGAGGGATCACATGTAGCCATACCTCTAGGTGTGAGGTGGGGTGATGTGAAGTGATAGTCCCAAGAAGGCTGAAATTGGGCAGGGTTCATTGAGAGGTTTTATCTCATGGATTGTACCTTGCTACGGGAGCCCAAAGTACATAGTAGCGGGAGGATCAGTGGGATTGATGCAGTGAAAGATCAAAGTGAAAGAGGCTAGAGTAGTCAGATACTAAAGAGCATAGAGAAGGATTGACAATAGTGTAGAAAGCCAGAGTCAGCAGAAGCGCAAAATTTTCAGTTGACAGAGGAAATAGCAGTCAGAGACTTTGATGACAGATGCATCATACTGATTTAGGTTGGATTCTTTTTTGTTTCTAAAGTTGTTGGAGCAACAACACTTAGAGAGAAGTGTTGCATGCATAACATTCCAAAGGTTCACGATCGAAATCGAGTTGAATTCCTTTCTTGTTGAGAGGGAGTGTTGAAAATAGCAACAAGAAATGATAAAAATAGAATCCAGAATATTCCAATTTTAATTTGTCCTTGAATTAAAATAGAATTTAGTCTCACCAGCTGCTTGGAAATAATTAATTAACTCAGTTTGAATTAATTAGTTGGAGAAATTCAAGTTAGAAGTCTTTATGAAGTCATGCAACAGTTATCCCTTAAATTAAGGAGATTATCCCTTTATTAAGGAGATAAGATTGAGTTATATTTGAGTTGTAATTAGTTAACTCAGTTTACTGAGTTAAGCCCAGTTAAATTAGTTCCAAACTGATTGAGGAACTAATTGTGAGTTATCAGTTAGTTGATGCATGCATGCACTCAACTAGTGTACTCCAGATAACTGAAGATTCCCTCATCATTAACTCATGCATGTCTATTCTGAGAAAGACCGAGTTGAGATTAAAGTCAAGGATAATGTACTATCAGTTGCATGTTTTCTTCTATAAAGAAAACTCATGCATGCAAAAGGACTAAGGTTCCTTGAGGATTGCACAGTTCTAATAGTGTGTTAGAGCAGTGTGTGAGATCAATGTTACATTTGGTAACATGGAATCATCCATTAGGAGAAACTGTGAAGGAAATAGGAGCTTAGAGGGCAGAGGAGAAGCTTTGTTTGCTTGTGAGCATCCAAGAGGATTGTATTGAGAGCTAGTTAGTTGTGAAAGCTAAGGCTTTGTATAATTCCTATGTATTTCCACCTTGTATGATAATACAGATAGTGGGGTTTTTAGCTAAGGCTTTCCTCGAGATATTTTCATGTGCATTGTGCATTGATTCTTCTTCTCGTTATATGTGTTCAGCTTGATCTTGCTCGATCTTTAAGCTTCCACAAATTGATAGTAGAAGTAGGTTATAATATTATACTTTGATTTATATTGCATTATCGAGTTAACCTACATACATATTTTCTACAGTTTAGCAGAAAGCTAGATTGGTAAAGAAATAAGGCTATTACAATTTGAAAGAAAAAAATTATTTCTGACTATTATGACTCTAGGATACTAACAGATTTGAAAAAAAATAACTGGTGGGAAGCACTATTCGTTCTAGTATTGTTTCTCTGTGAATGATATCCCAAAATCTCAAATGATGCCTCTACCGTACCTCTCAGCGCTTCCACTTTGGCTTATTGACAGAAAATTCAAAATAATAATAAAAACGACGTTAATTCTAAAATCATATAATGTATCTTATATACGTTATATGCACATAATATGCGGCCTCTTGAAGAATTAACAGTCACTTGCAGTTTTCTTCAAGGCATCTCTATACATAGGTTCAGTTACCTACATCTGTGCCGCAAATTAGAACAAGATACGGTACTCAGGTTGTTATCTCTAGTCGATTGGATCCTCCTCTGTGTCCGAACGAAAATGGTTCTCCTTAAGCACTTCGTGGCAGTGTCTCCTAAAAGAACAACGTTTATAACTTCAAAAGACGCCCTTTTAACTTTTTGGTCTCAACCTTCACGTATAACTCATGGACTTAATTCACTGAATGAAAAAAAAAAAACATGGACTTTAGAAACAAATCAGTCGGGCTCTAAAACCACTGTATAAGCCCATGTAAACTCCACAATAATAACTTTGATACTTTATTGATGAAAGCGAATCTAAAACTAATTATTTACATTAATAATCTTGAGAGATTAATTAACAATTGACAATGAAATCAATACTATGTACAAATTTGGTTTTTGGCATTTTATTTGTAATTTTGATTTTGCATTTTAGAAATTTAATTTTAGAATTTAATTATGTACTTTCAACATTGTTATTGTTCATTATTCATGGGGCTCTCTTTCTAGTCGAGTATGAGGGATGTAAGGACCAAATAAACTTTTGACTTGTAAAAATATAAAATCAAATAAAAAAAATAAAAATTTAAATTAATAACTATAAATTTTAACTATAAAAATTAAATTAAATTATAACATTACGATTCCATGATATAATTTTATGGTATCATATAAATCATGGTATCTATTTATTTATAATATTTGTTATGACAAAATCTATTTAAAAACTAGAGAAATCTATTATAAAAGGTAAAAGTATCCATTTAAATTTATCTTAATCAGATTTAAATAACAGATATTACACTACAATGCACAATCCTTTTTATCGCAGAAATATTAAAATACATTAGGAATGTAAGCACCCATGCTCCACCATATTCTTTCCTTGACCCTCACATTTTCTATCAATCTTTCGAACAAGATTTTTGGTAAAGTGGAAAGTTAATATATTACAATTAAAGAAGACATTTCCATTTTTTTCTCTGAAAGTCAAAAGTACCCCCAGAATGGTCAATTACAGAGCATATATATCAGTGTAAAATACAAAATCCACATTTCCTTTGTGGAACCAAGAAATCTGTCCCAATAAGACCAATGGAGAAGAGATGGTTTTTCATGAATATTTCTTCATCAATCTGCTGGTCTCCTGCGTTTACTGATATTTATTAATCAATTAATATTTATTTAAAAAATATAAATTTTTTCGAAATTTAGATTTCTATTAATTTAAGGTGATAGATAGTAGTTCCAGGATGGTAGCTTTTTAATATGTAACCAGAATAAATTCATATATGACAAAAAACAATGTTAAATATTGGAAAAATTATAATAAATTTAAACATTTTTTATAAAATAATCGAATAAATATTAAAATATTTGAGGGATGGAAACGTAGTATTATGACAGAAATTACAGGCATCAATGATATATAGATATGTGATGATAGCTCTATCTTAAAACTTTGATATTTCATTAAAATATTTTGATTTTACATATATTTCTAAATATATGTAATCATTTACCATTTAATAACCAAAAAAACCACTTAGCTGATTACGTCACTGGCTAATCACACTTGTTGCAGTTTACCAAACTATTTGAAAAAGAACTTTACAAAGAGTTCGATTACCAATATTAAATTTATGTTTAACTAGAAAATTACACATCATATAATAGATATGTAGATATACTCCATCTTAAAACTTTGGTATTTCATTAAAATATTTAAATTAATTTTATGCATTTCATTTTTTAAATTATTTAAAAAAAATAAAAATATAATTCTCCGCGTAATATACAATCTACGAACTTCATATTCCCGGTAACTTTAACCAGCATAAATGAAGAGACATCTTATAGAAATACCTTCTTATTTGATGGACATGTTAACATCAATGGATAGACCGTGCAAGGTAGCCACGACTGTACGGTTGGCTACATAGCATATATCTGGTGGCTAGCTAGGAGTGTCGTCTTCTGCAGGAGTGAGCTTTAGGTTATTAATA
>APFE030112468.1:0-15228 GCA_000404065.3 Pinus taeda
AATATTCCCGTGTTGTTTATCTGGTTTTGCACCAAGGAACTATTGCTAACAAATTTTGTGTTTGCGTCAGGAGGTAGAGAAGATGAGTAAAACAAATCAATACTTGAAAAATTGCAATGCTAATATGAAATCACAGGTACGTAGTCCCATATGGGTTTTTGACCCACTCTTTTGTTTGCAAACAACAGACAAGGATATTCATTTTTTCTGAATGGATTTTGCAGTTGCCATTTTGCCTTGAGCCAAGACAAGAGCACAACGTGCCTTACACATCTTCGTCATCACCCTCTAATTCAGATACTAGACAGAAAGCAGAAACAAATGCCTCATGTCATGATTTTCAAAGATGTGATGAGCATGAGCATTTTGACAAATGTTCTAGTAGTTCAGTTTTAGGCTCAGAATATGACAAGGCCCAGAGGCATGGAAAGCTGATGTACCCTTGTTCCCCAGAGTCCTCATTTGGATCTAAGAAGGATGGTGCAATACCTACCAAGGATATTGTTTGTTGTCCATCCCAGGGCTGACAGAGTCAACAAGAAATCTGGCACGGCAGAGAAGAAGGAATTTGAAAATCACCAAGAAAATACGTCTGCATTTGAAGACATTACTTTGAACCAACTACCATTTCTCGGTGGATTAGAAGGCCATTCAAGAGAGGAGCACCGGAGAGCAGAGATGCATCAGAAGATCATTCAGAAGAAGGCCACGCGGGAAATGCGTTATGACAGAATTCAATATGAAAGGGAAAGGCTGTTAAGGTTTTTCTGAACCCTGACATTTTCATCAGATTTGGTTAATCTGGAGCATTCTTTGCTCCCTATTATCTTTCCTTGCTTGAATTGCTGATGGAAATCATCAAATTTGCTAAGAAGTCCAAAAACACGGACAGCATGTTCTGTGTACTGAAAATGTTAGGTCCTTCATTGTTGGTTTTAATGTTTTAATGCACATTTATTTGTTTGTGATTTTAATTACTATATCTCATTGGGAACGCCTGTTGCAGAAATTGAGACTGGTGATTCTGTTTCAATCAATGGAGAGGGAGAAACTGAGAGTCTTACTTCTAGAGAAGAGGTAACATCTGCAAACAAGGAACAGTCTGAACCCATTGAAAATGCTATACAAAATAAAAGAAGTTTCAAACAAGATTCAACTGGTAAGGCTTCCAAACCATTCTTGCATAGATATTTGTTTGCAATTTCAATAACTATATAGCTCATCAAAGAATGCAAGCATATCTTTTTGTGATTTCAATAACTATACTTCTCATTAAAGAATGCCTGTTTCAGATTTTGATACCGGGGATATTTCCTCAATCCACGCAGAGGGAGAATCTGAAAGAGTTACTTCTAAAGAGGAAACAACTGTAAACATGGAACAGTCCGAACCCATTGAAAATGCTAGACAGAATAAAAGAAGTTTCAAACAAGATTCAAGTGGTAAGGCTTTTAAACTAATCTTGCATAGCTATTTGTTTACAATTTCAATGACTATATCTCATTAGGAATGCCTGTTGCAGAAATTCATGAACAGGGAGAAACTGAAAGAATTACTGCTGGAAAAGAGGTAACGTAAAAAAACATCCCTTTTTGAATAAATAATCTAAATTAGCCCTTGAAGTTATGAGTGATATAATTCGTTGTTCCATTACAATCAATTTCAGTTAAACACCTTGTTTTCTTATCAATGGAAATTTTACTGGATTCTTCAAACAGCATTCTAAGAAGCTAGAACTCCCAGGCGTAACAAGGCCCAGAGAGATAAGTTCAGGAGGATCCCAAAAGATTAATATCTCAAACAAGCAGAAAGTAATTTCAGATGCCCTGGTGAGGCAGATGCGAGATCAGCTAATTAGGGCTAGGGCTTATCTAAACTTTGCACCTATACGGAGTAATACTCACTTTGTACGGGAGCTTAGGCAGAGGATGAAGGAAGTCCAGCGATCCTTGGGTGAAGCAACCAAAGATTCTGACTTACCCAGAAGGTAGATTTACTGTTGATAATTCTTTGAGGTTTGAGACTTGAGTGCATTCAGTGATCATGCAAGCTGTAGAATTAGAATTCTCATACTAACTTAATGACTTGTCGTAGTGTTGTATCAGTTTGATACAAAAAAGGATGATTGGTTTTCTGAACTAATACCAAATAGGATGATTGGTTTTCTGTCTATTAGCATTGTCATCAATATATGCAAATTCGTATTCCAATTGCCAGGTTACGGTGGTTGTACAAATCTTGATTTCTTTAAGAAGTAACAAGTATTGGTTTTGTTTTATGGGTGAAGTGCTTCTGAAAGGATGAAGACCATGGAACATACTTTGGCTAGAGGCACGCAATTGTATAATGACTGTTCTGCTATGGTAAAGAGGCTTCGGGCCATGGTGCACTCTACAGAAGAACAACTTCAAGTGCACAAGAGGCAGAGTACATATTTGACTCAGCTAGCTGCAAAAACCCTTCCAAAAGGCCTTCATTGCCTCCCTATGCGCTTGGCTACGGAGTATTATGCCCTGAATTCTAGCGAGCAAGATTTTCCACACAAGGAAAAATTAGGTGACAAAGCTCTCTATCATTATGCAATATTTTCTGACAACGTTCTTGCAACAGCAGTGGTTGTGAACTCTACTATATTTCATGCTAAGGTAGATTCCTCTATCCTTGAGATTTACACTACATCTGAAGGAAACCTCTTAGTTCTGTTTGAAGGTTAATATAGGCATTATTTATTGGCTAAGATGTAATTTTTTCTCTATGCAGGAGCCAGAAAAGCATGTATTTCATTTGGTCACTGATAAGCTAAACTATGCAGCAATGAAAATGTGGTTCTTGG
Organism: Pinus taeda; assembly: GCA_000404065.3. NCBI lineage: Eukaryota > Viridiplantae > Streptophyta > Pinopsida > Pinales > Pinaceae > Pinus > Pinus taeda. The sequence goes on from APFE030112468.1 coordinate 2,834, forward strand.
CTAACCCCCCAGGGAAAGCAACAATTCAGGTTCAGACCATTGATGACTTTACATGGCTAAATTCTAGTTATAGCCCAGTTTTGAAACAACTTGGCTCTGCATCTATAAAGGATTATTACTTTAGGTCACACCGTATGAATGCAGATTCCAATTTGAAGTATCAGAATCCAAAGTATCTGTCTATCCTTAACCATCTTCGCTTCTACCTCCCTGAGATCTTTCCAGAGCTCGATAAAGTCCTCTTCCTGGATGATGATATTGTGGTGCAAAGGGATTTGACCGAGCTTTGGAATATCGATATGCAAGGGCGGGTAAATGGTGCAGTGGAAACCTGTGGAGAAAGCTTTCATAGGTTTGACAAATATCTCAATTTTTCCAACGTACTCATTGCAAAGAACTTTGATCCAAATGCTTGTGAATGGGCATATGGAATGAATATATTTGATCTGGAAGAATGGAGGAAACAGGGAATAACAGGGATTTACCATCAATGGCAAAATCTAGTAAGTACATGCTAACCTTCTACATTTTGCTTATTGCCTAATTTTTTTAATCTGTCCTCTGGATTTAACATTCTATCTCATCTCCGTGCTGTGTTCATCTCAGAACAAAGATAGACAGTTATGGAAGTTGGGTACCCTGCCTCCTGGGCTGATCACTTTCTATAACCTGACATTCATCTTGGATAAATCTTGGCATGTTCTGGGTCTTGGTTATAACCCTAATGTTGATTCAACTAAAATTGAAAGAGCAGCAGTGATACATTACAACGGAAATATGAAACCATGGCTCGATATAGCCATCCCTAAGTACAGACATTCTGGACTAAGTACGTGAAATATGATCACATATTCTTGCAACTATGCAATATCAGTGAGTAGATTTACTAGAAGATTGTTTATTATTCCATGAACTTTCACCAAGGAACCTGTGCAGTGCCCTTTGTTGGTTGCCACAAGAATTGTGGAGACTTAACCTGTAATGGTAAAACCTGAGAGGACATTCAGATGTTAAACTGGGCAGCCTGCGAGTGGAATGTCTTCCTAACGGCAGTTTGTTACACATAAAAATGTGGCAATCTTGGAAATGTATAAGTGTTTTCTGCAGACATTGCTGCAATCTTGTGTGCATATATTACACATTTAAGACCTTCATTCCAATGCCTAATTTAGGCAATTTTTTAACCTATTCAATCTTCTTCTTATTGTTTCCACGTTTTGAGATCCGCCTGGTCTAGGGGCATTTTTTGTTTATATTAAAATTCATTATGAGAAACAACTTTCAAAATAAAAATAATGGATAGAGAATGCCGTGAAAACTCAGAAAGTGTCGCTGCCATTTCTTTTGGATAAATTCAAGCAAGCTTATGAAAAGATGTTATCAATGGTCACTTATGAAACTAATAAATTTTAAATGGAATCCACGTGTAAAAAAACCAGAGATTGAAAAAAAAACCAGAGATTGAAGTTTGCAGCAGTACCTTTTGACAATAGAATTGACAACGTTGTTGAGGAGTGACGCTGCTTGGCAAGTTGGCTCTGATCTGTGATGGGTGAAGCTGCTTGGCAAGTTAGCTCTGATATGTGATGGGTTTGCTCTAGGGCTTCTGCTTAAATCCTTGACAACGGCTGTTTTTCTTTGACAGCACTCTCACAATACCCTCTGTTCTGCTATGTTCTGCTAGTTCTTTCTTCAGCCCCTCTATTCTGCTATGTTTTGTTCTGCTATGTGTTCTGCTATGTTCTTTCTTCAGCAGCAGGCTGGAATTTGGAAGGAAACTAACAATACACTGCAGCGAACTAACAGTCAACTGCTACAGCAAATTAAACTAGACTTAACTTCCAGAAAATTAACCATTAACTGCTATTTAAACTAAACATTAATTGTTATTTAAACTGAACGCAATTTAAACTGAACATTAATTGCTATTTAAACTGAACGTGGAATTAAACTGAACGCAATTTAAACTGAACATTAATTGTTATTTAAACTGAACGTGGAATTAAACTGAACGCAATTTAAACTAAACATTAATTGCTATTTAAACTGCAGTCTATGGTCATGCGTTTTATTTAAATTCAATTGTTTCTACATTTAGGGGAGGGGTCGTGGCACAAGTCCTAGCCCCAGTCACATTCAACACCACAGAACCGTGGTGGAGCCACGAAGGGAGTAATGAAAATCTTATTTCCTAATACACCCTTATTTACATAATTAAAATAAAACTATAACCATAATTCATTTTTACGACTTTCTTTTTAAAATTATGAATAACTAACACCATTACATAGAGAGGCAGAGAGGAGAGTTTGATCAAATGCACGCTACTCATAAAGTTTGGTAAAGGTTGGAAGTTTGGATTGATTAAAATGCTCAAGCTTAAAACTCTACGCTTTATGGGGATTATACCAAAATTGTTTTGATTTGGAACCTTACTGTTAATAAGATTAAATATAATTTTAAGTGATAACACCAAAAATATTTTTTCCTTTGATGTAACAATTCAGGGTGTATATAAGCTGAAAGTTTTTAGGATTAAGATATGAAATAAATGTAAATTTTATTTATAATATTAATTTTTTCAGTAAATTCTACAAATGTATATATTCTTCATCATGAGGGTGAAGTCAAAATACAGAGGGATACAGTAGAGATGATTTAATAGTTCATAAGTTGATGTGACTTTTGGTGTCTATCATATGGCATGTTGACTATGTCTCACTTTGAAAAGTATATCTCTCATAAATTCTTTATGGGCCATATCTTAATCCATAACTATAATCAACAAATATAACATCCCAAAAAAGTGCACAAAGAGAAAGTGTAAAGTGCATAAAGTGCTAAAATGAGAGGCATCAACCTCTTGTCAACTTTGGGGATTGGTCAATAGAAGGTAGAGGTTCCTTACATATCTTCCCATGTATATTGAAACCTCTATATTACATATCCTCTTGAATATATTGCAACCACTACGTATAACAATCGATTTAGATTATGTATATTTCTTATGTTGTATCAATTATGTGTGTCATGTAAGATTACTAATTATGTGTCACTTATGGTGCAACACTTACATGCATTGATGGATATGCCATTTTTGTCATGGTTCATTTCTTATGTGCATCACTTATTCCTTGCTAGTTTAGGTACATCACTTATATGTGACACCTCATATGGTGTATTGTGGCATCTATGCATTATGCTAGTGCATTTATGCTTATCTATGTCACTTATTGTAAGTATCTTGTGGCATGTTGACTATGTGTCTCATTTTGAAGAGTATCACTTATGTACATTGCTTATGTGGCATCACTTTATTATGTCACTTACGAGCATCTCTTATGGTGTGTTGGGTATAAATTAGTGGTATAAACAACAATTCCATTACATCAAATTCCATATTACTGTGGCTTTCAAATTCCAGAAAAATACGATTTTCAAATTTCACAAAACAAGAGTTTTCAAATTGCACAGTCTTTAATATACATTGAAGGGCATTGCCATCTTGCAATGAAATTTAAATATGGTGTGGTTAACTACATTTTCTAATTATGAACTCAAATTTAAACTCACTATATTGGAGTTTCCACATTCTACATTACTAGGGTTTTCAAATGCCACAAAACTAGGCTTTTCAAATTGTTAAAAACTAGGTGAAAAGAATAAGGTTTTCAAATTTCACAATGAGTTTTCCACCTTTATGAAAAATCCCCACACTTATTTTATCTTTGATCTTCAAAATGAACTTGAGAAATCGTGGGTAGTGTACTTTGCATGGGACTCAGCCAAACACAAGTTATGGATCTTGCAAAAGCCATTTATGTTGTTGGGTTTTATTTTGTGACCCCACGAAAAATTCACAATGACCCTAAATGGCTCTTGGAAGTGAGTTGCAAATCATCATAAAATTCCAAATAGGACTCAAATGGGAAAAACATTAATTCCATGAGACTCATGAAACTATGTTATAGCTAGGGACAACCCCCCTAGGAATCCATAGGTAAAAAGTTGACTCATGAAACACTTTGCCCATACTGAGATATAGATATTCATCATATATATATATTTGTGAGAGAAATAAAACATTTGCTAAATATATAAAAATAGAAGTCTATAGATACTTATAACAAATGTACAGACATGGATCATATATTCCGTGTATTGGAGGAATAAAAAAGACACTTTTGTTAGGTAAGTGCATGACGATGATGGCCCCAAAAGTAGAAATTTGGCTATTAGGAATGTGATCCCACGGGAACATGTGCACAGTCCTAGGAATGTGCATGCATATGTGCACATGTTCCTTAGTGTATAGGATAAATAAGGCCCAAACTACAAACCATGATGGTAGCTAGGTCACCAACTAGTCATGGATCAAGAATGCGCACACATTCATATGAACATGCACATGTTCCAAGAATGCACATGCATTCAGAGAATGCACACACATTCCAAGAATGTGCCTATATTCAAGGAATAAAAACACATCCATGGTCATTATGGTAGTTATGGTAATTAATAAACGTCCTTGTAATATTAATTAGTATAGTGGATGAGGACAACAGATGAGTTTGAAGATAGTTATTTTGGCCTTCATATTCTTTATATAGTCATGTAGCTCAAAGAACTTCTTCATCGTGAGTAACCATGAAATGTAGGAGCCTTGCCTTTATTAAACTCATTTGGAAAATATCCCATATCACTCCTCCTTTAAAGATGATGATGATGATGACCATGATACCTGTTTAAACTAGAACTAGAATAGAACCTATGTCCCTATAGTCTTCTTTAGACAATTTTATGCATGCGACCCTGAAATTTGAGCGACCTTTCAAGGCTATGACTCAAGCCTCTACCTAGAACGTGATGAAATTATCATAAATGATAAATACCAAGGAGAAAGTGCATTTAATCAAAAAATTGAACAAGGACTTTACCTGACGCATCCTGACCATTACATAAATTTCATCAAATACATCATGAACATGTAATGTACAAGTCATAAAAACACATCTTAACATAGGGACCTCATACTTATTTGAGATTAATCAATAAGGTGTGGTACCCTCTCACAGTATTTGCATTATCATCTATTAGGTCATTCATTCATCATCCATCAATTCATTAATTGAAACATGATGATATCCATAACTCAAATCTTTCATAAATCGATGCTTATAACCATCATATAGTCGTAGAAATATCAATGATATAATAGATATTAAAGCCACATAATATCAAGAAAATTTACACATAGTACATAAGTCGAAAATATATCTTATTAAAATATGAAAAACTCAATCAAGTCAAGCACTTCCACGTACCACCTAACCATAGATTAGCCTGAGCCAAACATTTCTTTCAGTGAATCACCCCCATGCCATATTCCAAGCATGAATGTGGGACTCACAACAAACCAACCATGGTTCTTATTCTTTACTGCGTATCACACCAACATTTCACAATGATTTATATGCCCAAAAAAGGCACCTATATAACCAGGCTTTACTCTATATCTCACTAAGGGATTCCTAGGCCCAAACAAAAAGCATACACTACCATGCTTTACCTCAATCCCACCACATACCAATCTAGGGATCACAACGCCTATACAAGAAGGGACGCCTCTGATCACTCCACCTAAACCATGAGGAATTTGTCCCTCTCCTCCCTCTAGGGTTTACCCTATCTCTCGACAATCACCAGTTTAGTAATCCTAGGCCCAACAAGGGTATACATAATTAGTATTTACTGCAATCCCAGCTTTACCAGTTCAGGGATTCCTAGGCCTTGTGATTTTTCCTTAGACCACCTCACTCAGTTTTGAAACCATCCAATAATCCATCTCAACCAAATTGAAGAACCCCATCTCACCATGACTATCTAGAAATGGTAGGGAAAGGTTGAAACGACTATCACACTTGTTAAAACCCATGCTAATGACAACAAGAGAACCAAATACACAATGCATGCCAAACCGAGAAAGGAAATCATACATGCAAATTGAAACCTACAAGTAATCATGTTGTAGCTGATGCAATTCTTCATTTCTTGCTCTTTGCTTCCCTTTTCCTTCTTATCCTTCCTAGTAACTTATCAAGGCGAAGTAATGCCACCTGGAACCTACTACTGTGAGGGAGCCAATGGAAGGAAGACATGTTCATACTATGCATGTGCTTCCAATATTTCCTATATAAGCACCAACAAGGCCATTTTTTGTTCTCCTAGTGGGAATTCTTTACTGAAATCAAGTCAACATATCACTGTGGTTTGAAATTATTAATCCTTAAGCTCTCATTAGAGAATCTCACTGTCAGATCATGTGCAAGCCAATTTTATCGCTTTTCTTAGTATTAAGCCTTACAATTGGGAAATTCAAGTTTATATCCCTGAGCACTCACACTATGGGAAAATATTCACCTTTGTCAACTTTTTCATCATGGGAGGGGTCCAAATTCCAGTGTTTCATTCCTCTAACCCTTAACTCTCCTTCTCCCATGCACCTTCTCCCACAGCAATTTGAACCTAGAGTGGCATGCACATTTCTTGTTGTACCACCCTTAAGCCTACACATAGTATTTTTCCTTTTTCCACCAGAACTCCAAGACTAGTTCACGTAATGGCTTCTTCTAGTTCCGATGAAGATCATGAAAAGGATGAAGGTAGGGATGAGACTATTTATTTCTTTAGAACTAATGTTGAGGCTAGTGGCCGTCCAATATCACCTCCTTATCTTGTGAAATGTCCTCATAGTTCAATTGAATGAATGGACATGCTAACTATGCACACGAAGTTTGAGGGAGATTTTCCATCACATTCAGAACTAATGTGAGATCTAAGAAGAACATAAGTAGTGATCCACATGGTAAAATAGTGCATCGGGAGAATGGAGACTCATCCTAACCTCTAGGTAAGAGATTGTGAGGGTCAACTGATGCTGGAGAGGGTCCTAAAAATGATCCATAAAAAAGGTCATCAAACTAATAAAAAATTGTAGGTTCTAATTGGAACTGGTGCAAGGAAATATCATAATAACATAGACAACTGACAAAGAGGTAGATATGCTCAAGACACATGCTAGGAAAACATTGCAAAAGATCAAGGTAATTAAAAATTTTCTAAATCACACGAAGAAGGAAGAAGCTGGGCGGAGGAATTGCCCGGTTTCCGTCTCCGCCCGGAAAATTTTCCGGCTCCGGCTGCCGGCAATCCCTCCGCCCTCCGCCACGCTCCCTGGCTCCGCCCCCCTTCCTCCGCTCAGCACCCACTGACCCCCGACTCCCTGATTTACTCAATCTACGCTCCGGGATTTACTCAATCACCCTGGCCACCCGCTCTACTGCTCGAATCATTGCCCGATTTCCGATCGCGATTTTCCTCCTCGACTAGGCGCCTCCCGCTCTGCTGCTCGCTCCCGCTCTCCTCCTCGACTAGGCGCCTCCCACTCTGCTGCTCGCCTCCCGCTCTGCTGCTCGCCACCGGCTCTGCTGCTCGCCAACCAGGTTTGTTCCGCCTCAGAACCTGTATTTGCATTATTGATCATATCAGTGATGCTATTTAAATCTGTCAGGCCCCTTGACCAGTGAATAATCTGGGACCTTCCATTCCTGAACACAGATATGTAAGACAAATGGCTACAAATGTAAAGAATCTATAATTTATCCCAAAGAAATGGCACCGACACTTTCAGAGTTTTCATGGCATTCTCTATCCATTATTTTTAATTTGAAAGTTGTTTCTCATAATGAATTTTAATATAAACAAAAAATGCCCCTAGAGCAGGCGGATCTCAAAACGTGGAAACAATAAGAAGAAGATTGAATAGGTTAAAAAATTGCCTAAATTAGGCATTGGAATGAAGGTCTTAAATGTGTAATATATGCACACAAGATTGCAGCAATGTCTGCAGAAAACAATTATACATTTCCAAGATTGCCACATTTTTATGTGTAACAAACTGCCGTTAGGAAGACATTCCACTCGCAAGCTGCCCAGTTTAACATCTGAATGTCCTCTCAGGTTTTACCATTACAGGTTAAGTCTCCACAATTCTTGTGGCAACCAACAAAGGGCACTGCACAGGTTCCTTGGTGAAAGTTCATGGAATAATAAACAATCTTCTAGTAAATCTACTCACTGATATTGCATAGTTGCAAGAATATGTGATCATATTTCACGTACTTAGTCCAGTAATGTCTGTAGTTAGGGATGGCTATATCGAGCCATGGTTTCATATTGCTGTTGTAATGTATCATTGCTGCTCTTTCAATTTCAGTTGAATCAACATTAGGGTTATAACCAAGACCCAGAACATGCCAAGATTTATCCAAGACGAATGTCAGGTGATAGAAAGTGATCAGCCCAGGAGGCAGGGTACCCAACTTCCATAACTGTCTATCTTTGTTCTGAGATGAACACAACACGGAGAACAGATAGAATGTTAAATCCAGAGGACAGATTAAAAAAATTAGGCAATAAGCAAAATGTAGAAGGTTAGCATGTACTTACTAGATTTTGCCATTGATGGTAAATCCCTGTTATTCCCTGTTTCCTCCATTCTTCCAGATCAAATATATTCATTCCATATGCCCATCCACAAGCATTTGGATCAAAGTTCTTTGCAATGAGTACGTTGGAAAAATTGAGATATTTGTCAAACCTATGAAAGCTTTCTCCACAGGTTTCCACTGCACCATTTACCCGCCCTTGCATATCGATATTCCAAAGCTCGGTCAAATCCCTTTGCACCACAATATCATCATCCAGGAAGAGGACTTTATCGAGCTCTGGAAAGATCTCAGGGAGGTAGAAGCGAAGATGTTTAAGGATAGACAGATACTTTGGATTCCGATACTTCAAATTGGAATCTGCATTCATACGATGTGACCTAAAGTAATAATCCTTTATAGATGCAGAGCCAAGCTGTCTCAAAACTGGGCTATAACTAGAATTTAGCCATGTAAAGTCATCAATGGTCTGAACCTGAATTGTTGCTTTCCCTGGGGGGTTAGCCAAGAACCACATTTTCATTGCTGCATAGTTTAGCTTAACAGTGACCAAATGAAATACATGCTTTTCTGGCTCCTGCATAGAGAAAACAATTACATCTTAGCCAATAAATAATGCCTATACTAACCTTCAAACAGAACTAAGAGGTTTCCTTTAGATGTAGTGTAAATCTCAAGGATAGAGGAATCTACCTTAGCATGAAATATAGTAGAGTTCACAACCACTGCTATTGCAAGAACGTTGTCAGAAAATATTGCATAATGATAGAGAGCTTTGTCACCTAATTTTTCCTTGTGTGGAAAATCTTGCTCGCTAGAATTCAGGGCATAATACTCCGTACCCAAGCGCATAGGGAGGCAATGAAGGCCTTTTGGAAGGGTTTTTGCAGCTAGCTAAGTCAAATATGTACTATGCCTCTTGTGCACTTGAAGTTGTTCTTCTGTAGAGTGCACCATGGCCCGGAGCCTCTATACCATAGCAGAACAGTCATTATACAATTGCGTGCCTCTAGCCAAAGTACGTTCCATGGTCTTCATCCTTTCAGAAGCACTTCACCCATAAAACAAAACCAATACTTGTTACTTCTTAAAGAAATCAAGATTTGTACAACCACCGTAACCTAGCAATTGGAATACGAATTTGCATATATTGATGACAATGCTAATAGACAGAAAACCAATCATCCTATTTGGTATTATTTCAAAAAACCAATCATCCTTTTTTGTATCAAACTGATACAACACTACGACAAGTCATCAAGTTAGTATGAGAATTCTAATTCTACAACTTGCATGATCACTAAATGCACTCAAGTCTCAAACCTCAAAGAATTATCAACAATAAATCTACCTTCTGGGTAAGTCAGAATCTTTGGTTGCTTCACCCAAGGATCGTTGGACTTCCTTCATTCTCTACCTAAGCTCCCGTACAAAGTGAGTATTACTCTGTATAGGTGCAAAGTTTAGATAAGCCCTAGCCCTAATTAGCTGATCTCGCATCTGCCTCACCAGGGCATCTGAAATTACTTTCTGCTTGTTTGAGATATTAATCTTTTGGGATCCCCCTGAACTTATCTCTCTGGGCCTTGTTATGCCTGGGAGTTCTAGCTTCTTAGAATGCTGTTTGAAGAATCCAGTAAAATTTCCATTGATAAGAAAACAAGGTGTTTAACTGAAATTGATTGTAATGGAACAACGGATTATATCACTCACAACTTCAAAGGCTAATTTAGATTATTTATTCAAAAAGGGATGTTTTTTTACGTTACCTCTTTTCCAGCAGTAATTCTTTCAGTTTCTCCCTGTTCATGAATTTCTGCAACAGGCATTCCTAATGAGATATAGTCATTGAAATTGTAAACAAATAGCTATGCAAGATTAGTTTAAAAGCCTTACCACTTGAATCTTGTTTGAAACTTCTTTTATTCTGTCTAGCATTTTCAATGGGTTCAGACTGTTCCATGTTTACAGCTGTTTCCTCTTTAGAAGTAACTCTTTCAAATTCTCCCTCTGCGTGGATTGAGGATATATCCCCGGTATCAAAATCTGAAACAGGAATTCTTTAATGAGAAGTATAGTTATTGAAATGACAAAATGATATGCTTGCATTCTTTGATGAGCTATATAGTTATTGAAATTGCAAACAAATATCTATGCAAGAATGGTTTGGAAGCCTTACCAGTTGAATCTTGTTTGAAACTTCTTTTATTTTGTATAGCATTTTCAATGGGTTCAGACTGTTCCTTGTTTGCAGATGTTACCTCTTCTCTAGAAGTAAGACTCTCAGTTTCTCCCTCTCCATTGATTGAAACAGAATCACCAGTCTCGATTTCTGCAACAGGCGTTCCCAATGAGATATAGTAATTAAAATCACAAACAAATAAATGTGCATTAAAACATTAAAACCAACAATGAAGGACCTAACATTTTCAGTACACAGAACATGCTCTCCGTGTTTTTGGACTTCTTAGCAAATTTGATGATTTCCATCAGCAATTCAAGCAAGGAAAGATAATAGGGAGCAAAGAATGCTCCAGATTAACCAAATCTGATGAAAATGTCAGGGTTCAGAAAAACCTTAACAGCCTTTCCCTTTCATATTGAATTCTGTCATAACGCATTTCCCGCGTGGCCTTCTTCTGAATGATCTTCTGATGCATCTCTGCTCTCCCGTGCTCCTCTCTTGAATGGCCTTCTAATCCACTGAGAAATGGTAGTTGGTTCAAAGTAATGTCTCCAAATGCAGACGTATTTTCTTGGTGATTTTCAAATTCCTGCTTCTCTGCCGTGCCAGATTTCTTGTTGACTCTGTCAGCCCTGGGATGGACAACAAACAATATCCTTGGTAGGTATTGCACCATCCTTCTTAGATCCAAATGAGGACTCTGGGGAACAAGGGTACATCAGCTTTCCATGCCTCTGGGCCTTGTCATATTCTGAGCCTAAAACTGAACTACCAGAACATTTGTCAAAATGCTCATGCTCATCACATCTTTGAAAATCATGACATGAGGCATTTGTTTCTGCTTTCTGTCTAGTATCTGAATTAGAGGGTGATGACGAAGATGTGTAAGGCACGTTGTGCTCTTGTATTGGCTCAAGGCAAAATGCCAACTGCAAAATCCATTCAGAATAATCTTTCAGAAAAAATGAATATCCTTGTCTGCTGTTTGCAAACAAAAGAGTGGGTCAAAAACCCAGATGGGACTACGTACCTGTGATTTCATATTAGCATTGCAATTTTTCAAGTATTGATTTGTTTTACTCATCTTCTCTACCTCCTAACGCAAACACAAAATTTGTTAGCAATAGTTCCTTGGTGCAAAACCAGATAAACAACACGGCAATATTCCAATTTCATTTTGAGAAGAACTATGGCAGCACTGAGAATATTTGAGGACAGACTACTAGTAGAGTTGTGATGTAAACATACATTGTAGAAAACCCTTTAATTCAAGTCTAGTCCTACTTAGCAAATGGTCAGCCTAAAAAAACATGGCCAACATTCATTGGATTGCATCTGTTCATGTTGTCAAAGGAATCTTTCCTTTGAGGAATGTCTGGTTCAAAGTGAATGAGGCAAGAAGCAACATCTTAAAGGAAATGCTTGCATCCCAATTTTTTTGCATCCTTTTGTGCTGTTTATTTTTGTCATTATTGAGTGATTTACATTTTAGACTTCAAAAAAAGCAATTTTCCGGGCGGCGACGGAAACCGGGCAATTACACTGGAAGGTCCTAACTTGGGACAAACTTATAAAGAGAGGATTTATAGGTTCCTCTTTGTGTTTCCTCTCTGAAAACACAAAAGAGAGGCTTATTCATTTACTTAACACATGTAACTATATGGAGGCACTATGGGACTAATTAGCCTCAATATTTAGATAAA
>APFE030112469.1:0-39376 GCA_000404065.3 Pinus taeda
TTGAATTATAAAAAAATAATTAATTATGCATGACATGTCAAGTGTCACCTATGAGGACTCCTATAAAAGAAGGGGCAAGCCATGGGAGAAGGGATTTTTTTTGGGGAAACCCATTTGTTGGATGGATGAGATTATGTCAGAGCAATGATTACGAAACTATAGTGAGTTTGGTGAAGTAGAGGATTTTAGATAGGGGACTCTTGAGCCAAGGAGTGCTTTCCTCTACTAGCTATTGTATTTCTCCATTGTACAACCCCATTGTAGATCGGGGGTCCGCGGGGAAGAAGAGTACCCAAGGAGTAGGCTATGAGGTTAACCAGTGGGTCAACGCATTCGGATCAAGTGCGTCGTTATTCACTCTTGGAGGTGCCCGACGACAAGGGTAGATAAGTATCGTAAATCAAGTGGAGTCTCATCTTCTAGTGAATGGTACATGTGTGTTGCAATATTATTTTGTATGATTTCTTTATGGCCTTAGTTAAATATATGTCAATTTTATGATATGTTTAGTGAAATGAAATTTAGGAATGTGTTAAACAGTTGCTGAACAAATTTGAATTCCAAATGTTTTTCTCTTCTGGTTGTATTTTATTGTGATTTGTAAAAGAAAATATATATATATATATATATAGTATAGAATTGGTCCTTACACTTGGTATAGAACTGGTCCTTACACATTTGCTAATAAAAAATGTACTCTCATGTTTTATATTTCATATTCTCTTGCTACCATGTGTGTATTTAACAGGGGCACATATATTTTTTCATTACATCATTCACCACCATTGTAAGATTAAGGCCACACATTAAAGCCATCTAAAACTTGTTGAAAATGCAATAAGAAAATCCTAATCTAATTTTGTCCTTGAATTAAATTAGGAATGAAATTGTAATTCCACATCACAAGACAATTTGTACGAGTTAACTAAGTTAAATTGACTTAGTTGTCTCAATTAATTCGAGTTGAGGGTCTAACTTGAGTCATGTAGAGTGTCTCCTACATTATAGGAGCCCTAGTTGACTTTATTTTGAGCTGTAATTAATTAATTCATTTTAACTAAGTTAAATTTACTTAAACAAGTTCTAACCAATGGAGGAACTAGTAAGAGGTCAGATAGTGGGGTGTTGCTTCATGTTTTCAAACAGTTAACTGATTATTCACTCATAAATAACTCATGCGTGTTAGGTTTGAGAGTTACCCAATTGAGATTGGAATTCTGGGACAATGTACTATCAGTTGTATAATCATCTGAATTGTATAGGTGGTGCATGCAGTTAGAGGAAGGGCTATGAGGATTGTGCAATTCCAATTGAGGAATTTCACTAATTAATAGGGGCTAATTCCCATGGAAACAATGCAAGGAAATAGGGACTTGGGCAAGTGAGAAATTGGTTAAGTATTGGCCTAGGCTTGTCTAGGAAGCTGTGAGACAAATAGAGATAGTGCAAAGGTTGCTCGGGGTTGAGAAAAGCATTGTAATATTCTCATATTTTCTGACTAACGCAATATATAGATAATAAGGGTTTTTTAGTTGTGGCTTTCCCTGGGAAATCATTATGTAAAGCATTGACTGAATTCTTTCTCTTGCATGCTTTGTGATTTCGTGATCATTTAATTGTTTCTGCTACTGAATAGAGTAGACTCAAGTCTTTTGTTCTAGAAAATTACATAAGTAGTTTGAATATAAAAGGAATTTCTACATGGTATCAGAGCAGAAATCACTCTAGAAGAAGAGAATATGAGTTTTCCTTTTGCAGGTGAAATCGAATTTGCAGTATAATTCTACAGAGCCAACAGGATGTCATTCTACGGATTGAAACTCGAATGTGCCCTTGAGGGTAGTTCAAACTATATTTCTTGGAAGGATAGGATAGAGGAAATGTTGGAGGACAATGGGCTTAAGGAATTCATATAGAAAGATATTCCTAAGCCTCCACTAAACTGATGCTCAAGATCTAGCAGAGTGGAGAAAATGTGTTGCAAAGGCAAGAAGGATCATACTAGGAGTTCGAGATCATATTGTCTCAAACCTCCATGGTAAGGAGACTCCATATGCAATGTGGAAGGCCTTGACAATACTATTTCAAAAGAGCAGTGACCACAGGAAGCTGGCACTAAAGAATAAGATTAGGAAAATCAAGATGGAGAAGGGCGACACAATACCAAAGTACTTGACTAGGCTCACCCAATGTTCTAACGAACTTGGAAGTGTTGGTGTTATAGTTGTTGAACATGATCTGGTCATCCTAGCACTTCTAGGCCTTCCCAAGAGCTGACATGGCTACCAATATTCGGTAAATGGGAGGGAGAAGCTACCAGAGTGGGAGCGTTTATGGTCCGACTTGGTGCAAGAAGAGATTCAGTGGAACACCAAAGATGGATCCTCATCCAAGCATGATGATGAGGAGAACTATACCTTAGCTAGAAAGGAAAAGAAATGGAAAGGGAAGCGGTCCCATTCCAAATCAAATTCCAGTCAAGGCAGTAAGAAGAAGGACTTGTCGAAGATTAAATGTTTTCACTTTCACGAGCTGGGACATTATGCCACGAAGTGTCCCCACAAGAAAGCTAACAAGAAGCGCTCGGGACGAGCGGAAGGTGAAGCTCTTGCTTCATAATTCGAGTTGGAATTCACCCTCATCTCTTGCATGGTGACATCGGTGATGGGTGGTGTGTGGTATCTAGATAGTGGAGCCTCATTCCATATGACCGACAACAAATAATTCTTCAGTGACTTGGAGGAGAAGGACCTCCAGATGCACATTGAAATGGGAGATGATGGAAGGTATAATGCGAGCGACATCGATACTATTACTTTTCAGAGGGAGTTTGGTTCTCCTCTCACATTAAAAGATAGCATGTATGTTCCGGGTCTTCAGAAGAATTTGGTTTCAGTCACTATGTTGGAGGATAGAGTTTGTGATGTGATATTTAGCAAAGGAGAGGCTTTCCTTCGTCGCATAGCCTCAAGACAAGTGAAGCAGTTTGGGGTCTGGTTGAAGAACCTATACAAATTGGATGTAGAAGATTGTTATGCTTTGAGCACAAAAGCAGAGAAGGTGCAGAGTCGAGACATCGGAGAGTTGTGGCATAGAATATTGGGCCACTTGCACCACAGAGCTTTGAAGATCATGCAACAGATTTCTACAGGACTTCCCAAGGGTGCACTAGAATAGACAGATGCATGCAAAGGGTGTACATTGGGGAAGTACACTAAATCCACCTTTCATGATAAGGACCAGTCGAGCACAAGTTATCCTTGAAAGAGTTCACTCAGATTTGTGTGGATCGTTCTCGACAGCCTCCACAGCCAAGCACAGGTATTATGTAATATTTGTAGATGATTTCTCACGTAAGTGCTGGATTTTATTAATGCAGAAGAAAGATTAGATGTTATCTAAATTTTGTGAATTTAAAGCACTTGTTGAGATAGAAACTCGAGGAAAGTGAAGGCTCTTAGGAGCGATAACAGTGGAAAATATGTGTAGAATGAATTCAAGAACTTTTGTGCATCAAAAGGCATTTGACAGAAGTTAATAGCACCCCATAACCCACAACAAAATGAGGTGGCTGAAAGGAATAACATAAGTGTTGTGGGAGCTGTGTGGGTGATGTTACATGACCAGGGCCTACCGTTGCACTTGTGGGCTAAAGCATGCAAAACAGTTGCATATCTGCAGAAAAGGAGTCCTCATTGGATTCTCGGCACGAGTACACCAGAAGAAATTTTTTAGGTAAGAAGCCAGATGTGGCACCCTTCATGATATTTGGTTCACTAGTTTACCATCATGTCACCAAGGATGCAAGGAAAAAGCTAGAACCTACAACTGAGTTGGGCATATTTGTGGGGTACACTGATACACCTCACAACTATCGACTATCAGGTGTACCTTCCATCTCACAGGATGACACTAGTTGATAGAGAATTGAAGCTAGATGAAGAGAAAACCATGAGACGTTCCCTTGAGAGGGAGCTTCATTTACATGTAGAGGAGGAGCTTTTAGCTCAAAAGAAAGAACCTCAGGATGATGTGGAGCAGCCAGATGTAGAGGAGCCGAGGGTGGAAGCACCCACTCATGCAAAGACTTCCAGAGATGGAAGGAAGTGCACAAGAGAGGATGACATATTGATGCATGATGCTAGAGAGAATGTGGGAGCATCCACATCATAGCGTAGGCAGAGGAGGTCACCAGATTTGTACACTGGCTACATGGCTTTGATGAATGAGAGTATAGAGATTGAGCCATCCTAATTCGAGGAAGCAATGTAGAAACCAATATGGGTTGATGCCATGGTTGAGGAGTGCGTCTCCATTATCAGAAACAGTGTTTGGGAAGTGGTCCCAAGACCAACTAACAAGTTAGTAGTGACTTTTAGATGGCTTTATAAGGTAAAGAAAGCAATAGATGGGAGTGTGGAGAAACACAAGGCCATATTTGTGGCCATAGGTTTCTCTCAGCTGGAGGGAATTGATTATGAGGAGACATTTTCTCCAGTAACAAGGTACTCTTCAATCAGATCTATTCTAGCATTTTCAACGCAGATGGGATGGAAGATACATTAGATGGATGTGAAGACAACATTTCCCAATGAAGTGATTGAGGAAGAGGTGTACATTGAGTAGCCAAAATGATTTGAGACCTTCAACAGAGAGTTGCATGTGTGCAGAAACAAGCGAGCACTGTATGGATTGAAAAAAGCACCCCATGCTTGGTACACCAGGATTGGCAACTATTTCACCAGGTTGGGCTTCACCAAAAGTGAAGCAGATGCAAACCTTTACCATATTGTGGTTGAAGGTAAATTGTTGATTATAGTATTATATGTCGATGATTTAATTCTAATAGGTGATGAGAAGCTAGTAAAATCTTGCAAAGAGGATCTTGCAAGAGAATTTGAGATGAAGGACCTGGGTCTCATGCATTATTTCCTTGGTATGGAAGTATGACAAGGAGATGAGGAACCATTTGTCTCTCAGGGAAAGTATGCCACTGATATACTGAAGAAGTTCCACATGGAGAGTAACAAATCCATGGAGACTCCTCTGGTAGGAAATTAGAGGAAGGAAGATGTTATTTCAGGTGAAGTAGTGGAGGCTACTATTTACATGCAGCTTATGAGTTCACTTATGTATTTGGTGAACACATGAACAAACATATGTTTTGCAGTTAATCAGCTTATTCAAGCAATGGTTAAGCCAACCAAACTCTATTGGAAGGAAGTTGAACATGTGTTGAGATACCTCAGAGGCACCACTCAGTTTATTCTTTGATACAGACGGACGGAGGGAGTGAAGTTGCAAGGCTTCACAAGATGCGGATTGGCTAGGGAATCCATCCGTCAGGAAGAGCACATCAGGGGGAATCTTTAGTATTGGGTCAGCAACATCTTCTTGGTACAGTAGGAAGCAGAGATCAGTTGCAGTCAGTTTAGTAGAACTAGAGTACATGGTTGCTAGTCAAGTAACCTATGAAGCTATCTAGATGAGGAAGATCCTTGTTGGGTTATTTGGTCAGCAGATGGATCCTACAATAATTTATTGTAACAATTAGAGTTGTATCAAACGCTTTTAAAATCCAGTTTTTCATGATCGGTCCAAACATATCGACATTCGGTATCACCATCTACGAGATTGTGTGTAGAGGAGAATCTCGTTGCTGGAGTACATTCCTACAGAGGAACATGGTGCAAATATCTTGACTAAGGCACGCCAAGAGGCAAATTCAAGTTCCATAGAGGTAGGATTGGGGTATTTGATAATACCTTTCTTGTTGAGAGGGAGTGTTGAAAATGCAACAAGAATATCCTAATTTAATTTTGTCCTTGAATTAAATTAGGAATAAAATTATAATTACACATCACAAGACAACTTGTACGAGTTAACTAAGTCAAATTGACTTAGTTGGCTTAGTTAATTCAAGTTGAGGTCTAACTTAAGTCATGTAGAGTGTCTCCTACATTATAGGAGCCTTGGTTGAGTTTATTTTGAGTTGTAATTAATTAATTCAGTTTAACTAAGTTAAAGTTAGTTAAACTATATTGACCTAATGGAGGAACTAGTAGGAGGTCAGACAGTGGGGAGCTGCCTCAGGTGGTCAAACAGTTAACTGACTCATGCATGTCAGATCTGAGAGTTACCTAGTTGAGATTGGAGTACATGGACAATGTACTATTAGTTGTATAATCATCTGAATTGTACAAGTGGTGCATGTAGACAGAGGAAGGCCTATGAGGATTACACAATTCCAATTGACGAATTTCCCTAATTAATAGGGGATAATTCCCAAGGAAACAACACAAGGTAATATGGACTTGGGTAAGCGATAAATTGGTTAAGTATTGGCCTATGATTGTCTAGGAAGTAGTGAGACAAATAGAGATAGTGCAGAGGTTGTTCGGGCTTGAGCAAAGCATTGTAATCTTCTCATATTTTTATATTAATGCAATATACAGATAGCGGGGGTTTTCTAGCTATGACTTTCCCTAGGAAATCATTGTGTAATGTGTTTATTGAATTCTTTATCCTGTACGCTTCGTGATTTCACGATTGTTTAATTGTTTCCGCTGATGAGTAGAGTAGATTCAAGTCTTTTGTTTTAGAAAATTACATAAGCAGTTTGAATTTACAAGGAATTTCTACAAAACCATGTGAGGCCCTATCTTAGGTCTTTTAGACCTCTGTCTTGTTAGTTTGAATTATATCCATTTTTTTGGTCGGACCATGCCCCGTCCCTTAAAATATTTACCTAAGAAATTTCATCCCTAATCAGATTGGATGACCTTAGTAGGCTTCTCAAGAGGATTCATGGTTTTATGGGATGTTGCATTTGTAGGTGTGATCACCAATGTATGGGCTAGTCCACCCTATGTCAAGGTGCACCTATGTCGTTCTACATGGTTAGTATATATAGATTCTATAGGTGACCTTAGCCTTGGTGCAATATTACTCATGATTGTTCTCAGAACATAGTAGTCTATTGTGACAACTTTCATGTTTCCCAAGTTAGTTCATGCTTCCTAATAAAAAATGGTTGATGTGGTCAAAAAGTCAACCTAGGCTCATATTGCAAAGTAGGGCCAAAGGATTCCATGTCATGTGGAAATTTTTTTATCGAAGCAATTGGTGAAAAGTTATGGCTCGGTCAAGGTTCATCAAGAGTGGATTTTCAGGCAGAGCATTGATCAAAGTCTTGTATACATTATGTAAAAATTGATCAACATGACAAGACAAAGAAGTTCCCAAGTGTCAGAATTTTGAGATCATGCAAAGCATTGGAGGTCAGGCATGCAAGTAAGATGACATGGCAATCAAGGTGATGATCTAGAAATTCCCTAGAGGATGGGGAAAAACAGATACATACCTGTATAGATTAGGGTTTGAGTAGCAAAACCCATATTCCAGATTTGCTAGGAGGGAACATGCATTGGAGATCTAGCATTTTGGGCCCAAGTCAAATTGTACAAGTTAAAATCAATGTGGAATTAAGTTAAAAATATCCACTGGGTCAAAACTAGCCATTAGAAAGGGGTCAATTAGTCATTGCAACTACCTTGGACCGAGAAAATATGAAAATGGACTAAAAATATAGTTGTTAGAGATGAATAACAACCAAGAGAACCAATTTGAATTCCTAAGAACAAATTGCACCCCCTTGTGTGGACAAATCAAATGGGAAATGGACTGAGCATACTAGACAATGGGGAGGAGAAGTTGATATCTTGACTTTTGACCATTAAAATCCATTTTCAAAGGGAATTTGTGGCCTCTCTTTGAAATATTGAGTTAATTCAACCTCCGTTAGGGAATAATTAAATATATTTTGTAATATTTTTAAGGAATTAAAAAATTGCTAATTCCCAATATGTGGAAGAATACCAATATTTTTATTGAAGAGACTTTCTAGTCATTAATTAGACATTATGGATTTTTCTATAAAAGGATACAGTCTCATCTATTGTAATTGTTGTTGTTTAGTTGTGAAAAGTGCTAACATTAATAAAGAGCTCATATATTTGCAAACTCTTGTGCTCTTTTGAATAAATGGGGAGTGATTTTTGTTATTGTTACTATTTTTCTATTGTTCCTTTTGTGCTATTGTTATTCAGAATAATTTTTTAATCTAATTCAATATTGTTAACAAGTAATTCTATCCTAAGACTAATGTTCTCTGCTAATGCGGAGATAATATACTACATGGAAGTAAGAAACTAGGGTCTTATTGTTTGTTTGTTTTGTTTTGCAAATGAATCAATCCAAGGCATTTTAAATTACTTCAAAAGGAGGATTTACTACTCTGAAGATTTTTTATTTTGTCACACAGAGGAAAAAGGCTGGATACACCAAAAGAGGAGGCTACTCCTAAGGAGGGTTGAAAGTTTACAGGGTGAATTAAGCAATAGCGGGGGAAATTTCTAGAAGGACCAAGCCCACTCCCTTGAAACCACAACATAGCGCCTTTATGGGGACATCTACTTCACACTTAGGCAAGAGGTAAGACTCCAAGGCACAAATATAATTTCAACAACAAAAAATCCAAAAAATATCAAATTCCTTTTTATTTTTTACAAGTAGGGAAGGATTTGCTTACTTGTTTTTATTTACATATCAATATTCAACAAGTTGTTTATTGGGGAAAACATAGAAAAAATGTCAAATCTAATCTCCATTTTGATACAAGTTCCCATTTCCTCTATTTTATACCCATATCTAGTCTTTTGGTTGCGAATATGGAAGTTAAGAGGATTTTTTGTTTGTTAAACCTGCATTATCTAGCTATCATAAACAACCTCTACATGCCTACAGGATAATACCTACAACTACCACTTGATATTTTCAGCTCTACGTTGATTTATAGTCACTTTTTAAAAATTATAATCCAGTTTCTTTCATTTTCTAGCTATTGAAATTGTTAAATAAATTTCTAGGTAAATAAACATAACCCACAAATTTGAGAATCAATTTCCAACTACTTGGAAATTGTATTTTCAGTCAAAATTTAATAGAGGGGATGCTTCAAAGCCTCTAAGCACCCTTTATCCATCCCACACTTTAGTGTAACTCCCTAGAGGTGTTTTTAACACAGTGGATTGGCCGATAAAATAAAATAGATTATTGTCCCTATGTTTTAACGCAAAGATTATAGTTTGTCATATAGGACAACAAGTTTTTTCATCATTAACAACATAACTAGGCATCAAAATTGATAAATAATCAGATAGTTGGTTAGGATAAAGTTAATAGACCAAAATCCATAGGTCACATGCCATATTTTTTGACTTATTTTGTTTATTAACATCTGTTGTTATAAACATGCATTGCTTTTACACAAGATAATATATAGATCAAGAACACCTACACCCCATTGACTACATATAATGAAATGTATAGTTAGGGGGAATTTAGGGACTCCTCCCTTGGATGTTATGGGGTGTTGGGCATAAATAATAGGGGTTTGGCCAAGGTGATAATGGGCCCCTATCTTGCGTGTTCCCCTAGCCGGTGTGTGCCCATTTAGTAAGGTTGTCGAGACCTTAGTAGCCATGCTAAACAGAATAATAACAAGGTCACTTTTGTCTAGGTAAATCCTCTTTTCAGACAAAGACGACCCCTCTAGCCCAATGAGTGGGAATAGCAACCAACGTGACAATCTATGAGACACTTTCCTAAATTACAATCGAAATGAGAGAAGACAAAGGAGACCTACCTCGTTCAGATACTACAACACACTCCTTTGTCGAAGAGATTTATCGATCGCTCCTCAGGTTCAGTCCTTACTGTTTACAACGTTTGAATACCTGCACTAGGTCCCAAAGACACAACAAAGCATACAAGTGCAACATGCATAATCGAATGTAATCCACTTAACAGATCGAGTAGCATTAAGATAAATGATGCATTAAAACAAGCATTTATGGAAAGTGAACCAGCAGTTGTATATATTAAGAAATAAAAGAGGAAGCATACAACCTAGGCCTTGATGTTAGTAAGCCCTCCTTGAGTGAATGTCCAAGTCCAAGCTCAAGCTGTCCAAGCACTCCTTCTCTAAGCCAAAGTGAATAGCATGTAGGCACTATCTCAGCATAAAGGTGAAAATAATTAGAGACAAACCATTTGGGAATGGAAGAGGATGAATATATAGGCAGGGAGAGGGAGTTAGGATTTCACCAAAGATAGGGGAAGGCCCTCATCTCAAGGAGGAAGTTCATAGGGATAAGATCAAAGGGCAATATTAGGAGAATTCGACCACATCCACAACGAACAACCTCCAACTTGTCGTTCTAGAAGTCTCTAGATCACGAAGCTTCTTGTCCTCTTTGGGAAAACTTTCCTTTTAAGGATCAGCGCGAGCATCCACGTAAAAACCGTGCTGGCAGCACAAGGCTAGTATGGTGCAACCTGCCATCAGCACGAGTTGGTAGTGTCACAGTCATGTTGGTCTTGAAATTAGGGTTTTTGAGCTTACTTCTTCAGGGAAGGCTCAAGGTATTGTTTCATCAGTTCTCCAGGGAGGATCTAGATTGCATATCAGGATGGGTACACTGCATAATTGCCAAGTTTCGGGAACTTCAGGGTATGACACAGGCAAGTGCAGGAGGCGTGAAAACATATTGTATAACAAATGCCCCCTAAAGCATGAAGGCAGAACATGAAGTGATCGTTGAGATGCTTTATGAGCTTTTGCAAGGACGAGAACAAACACTATCAGGAGACCTGCAAATCAAGGATGAATATACATATACATATCTAATATCAAAACATGAATCCATGGTAAGAACACAACCATCTGGATATGAAGGACAATGTGAAAAGATCCACAGTATGGGCACAACCATCCGAATGAAAAGGATCATCTAGAAGTCTAAGATCTAAGGTATGGACACAACCACCTAATATAGAAGGATCATCATCATCATAAATATAAGGTCCCATGGTATGGTCGTAGCCATTCGTATAGGGGAAACATGTATACAATCATGAACAATACATAACTCCTACGCAACTGAGTTACATCAGACAAAAATCAGGGTCTTGCACTCCATCCCAACCCCGTCAAAGTACGAATTCTAACATGTGAATGAATGTGTCGAAGTTGAACATGCTAGAAAACCACCTGATTACTAGCCAATGAGGTGGACTATTAACAGGGATGAGAGAAACCACCTATAACTACAATGGTCCTCAAGGTACGACAGTACAATCCGTGAATGTGAAAATGAAGCTAAAGTCAAACACTCATGGAAACATCTGATCAAAGACCAATGATGAAAACTTGTCATCAGATGTGAAGAACTTGCCATTAAGGCATGCAATCTCTAAGGTACTGAAAGGGAGTCTCTAAGTCATCTTCTTGGATAATGGGTTGAAGTCGACAGGAAGTGACCCGTCGAAGGAGGGCCATAGTGATTCCCCATCATTGACACGAAACAAGGAATAAAGTGGAATAAATGAGTATGATCCGGGGCTGTGGCAAAAACTCAAACAATGTATAGGAAATAAACTGCAGATAGGATTTCTCTTGAACATATCGGTGACATGACTCCGGAGTGTGGTCACATTTGACTCAACATAGGACTAAGGGTTATGATGATGAAGTGGAATAGTCAGATGAGAGGCAAAATGGATCACCCAAACCTGGAAAAACAAGTGACTGAGTGAGGATATCCCAAACCCGACATGAGAAACAAATGAGTGTCATGTTCAAGAGCGATATGCTGCCTATACAAGAGAAGTTTCACTTTCATTTTTTTCCCACTATTTCTAGCGAGTACACCAATTATTTTTAATCACAAGCTTGCAAGGGATAGCATATGCTTGTCGTATAAGTTCATTCTTCAAATGAATCCATCTTAGTAAGTTTTACGAGTCGTAGGAAGGAGAAACTCGGTCTCATCATGGTGGCAAGTCTTTCGTCCTTTAATTTTTATGAGTTTGACGAAAGAATAACTCGGGGTATTTTTCATATTTAGAGAGTTTGAAAAAGAGACGAAAAAGGAAAACTCCATCAGGTTCCTTTTCGTAATTTTTCTCTCGAACTAAAAAAGGTAGAAAACAATCCCAACCCGAAAAAGGGGTAAATGTATATTAAGACGACGTCAATTCATTTAATTTAGCAAGTTCGAAAAGATAAGTTCTCGACAATCTTTTCATAGGACCAAAAAATTTCTCCTACGTGATTTCTTCCGAAGACTTTGCTTAAATCTTTTCATATATCGAGAGTCAGAAAAGAGCTTAAAGATGACTCCAGGGGGGTTCCTTTTCCGTTTATTTTTAAACGAGTCCAGAAAAGAGAAAACAAAAACTCGTTGAATTGGTAAAAAATGATCACTGTTACCACCAAAGAGATCCTGTAACTGCACAAAGACAACCAGAAATCACTGATATCGAGAAAAATAATAAAATATTGGCAAAAATGTGTTTCAAACTTATAAATAGACCAAAAGTAAAAATATTTTACCATTTCACTTGGAGTAAATTGGAGAGTGCATTTTACCCCATTTTCCTTGATTCTTCAGGCAAGAAGAGTGGGAGATCTAGGGTGCCATTTCATGAACCATTAGCTCCAGGTAAGATATCTACATTTTCTCTTGCTTTTCATACTTATTTCATGCCATTTCATAGGAATTTTAGCTGGTTAAGGAGAGGACTTTCATTTTTAAAATTGGTGACCAACAGGAGTATGATCATCAGATCCATGTTGATCACCCCTGAGCCCAAAAGCCTCTCGTGCTACCATCACGAAAATAATTTAGATAGTCATGTTGGAAGCAGAGCGGAAAAAAGAATGAAAAATCCTCTCCCTTGATCGATTGTTTCAAGATTTTGATCCATGTAAAGGCATCTAATTGATGTTTATGGGTTGTTTGCAAGAGATTTCGATAGACATGGCCATCGAATGGAAGGAAAGAGGCCACAAGGCAGAAGATTGCCAAGCTTCCCAAAGCGTTGAGTTTGTCAATGCTTTAAGGGATTGTATATTACTGAAGTTCTTTCGAACCCTAGGACTCAGAGCTCAAAATGAGCTCTTAGAATATCTCATTGGACTATGGGATGTCAACCAGCAGATCTTCATCATTGGAGATCAAGAACTAGAGTTGGAAATAGCTAATATCTACATCATCACTGGATTGTCCAGAAGAGGGGATAGGTTCCAACTCTTTGGAGCCCGTACTGGAGGTGAAAGCACCAATACTTTGATCAGAAGGCATTGCCCGGGTGCAGAGACAATTGTGAGCAGGAAGGTGAAGATAGGAACCATCAAAAACCTTCCCTTGAGGATGATTCTACACACCATTTCCCATATAGCTGGGGTGTAAGCATTGCATGAGGCAATGAAATCACAATTCCAGTACGCAGTGGATTGTCTTGCTCCAATAGTGTTCAAATGGTGCGAAGGACTGTTGGTCAACATGAAGAGACAACTGACCAAAGGCAAGTTTGGAAACTTAAAGCAGTTTGGCTTTGGGTCAATTTTGGTCATTTTTTTTTGGGAGCATGTGCCCCTATTTCAATACCAGTGGGTAGAGGTGGACGATCTAGCTCCATAAGATCTAAGGTTGCTCAAATGGAGTGAGATCATGCCTCGAGAGGGAGGAGGTCAATAGATGCATTTCCCTCTGTCGTTCTTTGGTTGGCTACACCAACCACTGATCGTTGTGGAAAACTATGCCTATGTAGGCATGAACTTCAAAGGAGATCCATATCTTCCTCTACCACCGGGTGCATAGTGGATCGATGCAGGTAAACCTTCTTTTTGGAATTTTTCGAGTTTTATGAATTTTTTTGTTTGAAGTGTATCTGAGACTTCTACTTGTGATAATTTTGCAGATGTAGGACCGGAAAGGCGTCATGCCATGTCACCAATATCACGACGAGTAGCAGGTCAAATAGAAGATGCTCCATACGAGGAAGGAGCAGATCCTATGGTAGAAATGGAACGAAATCTGGAAGTGATTACTCAGGGGATTCCAGAGTATGTGACTATAGATGACGAGCCACTGCAGTACTAGAGGCATACAATAGGAGTGTCTGTGAGGCTGTGTCAGTTGTTAGGCCAAGTGATCAGGGCGGTCTCATTCTATCGCAAGCATTATGTGGGTGAATAGCCTTTTCCTAGTCATGTTTATCTGCACTACTGTAGGCTTTGAAAGCCATGTGTGTCAGCACACTTATCTTTTGGGATTTTGATGAACAAACTTTGACAGACTCGATATATATGTGTTTGTGTGTGTGTGTGTGTGTGTTTCTATTGTTTACCTATGTGTCCATATATCATGATGATGTGATCGATTTTTTTCATAAGTGATGCAAATGCCTATCTAAAACATAATTTTCTAATGCATCTGTTAATGTATTCAAATTTTGTGGAATGTGTTGATATGTGATATAATCAAAACTTATTTCCAGTTATTGAACACATAGATACATGTGCAAAATTTGTGGATTTCTTAGTGAGTAATGACCATTTAATTGTAGCACAACAAGTTGTGAATCTAACTTAACAACCAAATTTCTAATCCGAGAGAAACTGCTTCGGATAACAGTTCAATAACTACATTGTACTCGACAATGTTTTTAGTTGTTCGTCCCAAGCAAATACCTTGTAAATTGATCAACTCGTCATCATGTGTGAAGAGTGCCCAAGTTGTGGAGGATAAGTTCTGTGTGCTATGACAAGCACCATAAGAAAAATCAACATAATGGTTTGATGACATCTGCAAACCAATTGGAACACAAGGTAAGCAGAGGAAACACATCTACAAAGCAAACAATCACACTAAAAAATCAAAAAATGCACACTAATGAATTCACACACTAATGTAAAAAAGTAATTACATGGAACTCATGCATAATACTTTTTCAGATAAAGTCTGTTGCGGGGTTGTAATAATGCATTACCTTTGTAGTCAACCAGCTCATAGGCACCTTTTTGCAAGATACGTTTAACGATGTATGGCCCATGCCACATACGTTCGAACTTCCTAGCTCCCAACTTATCATTGGCTTGGTCATACAACAAGACAAGTCACCTTCAGTGAAAACTCGTGGAGAAACAATTTTATCATAATGAGCTTTAACTCATTTTTCCAGTGCTTCGATAACCATTGTAGCGATACGACGGGTTTCATCAAGCCTCTTGAGATAAAGTAATTGTTCCTCTTTCAGTGAGGTATCGGGGAGTAGCTCAATAGCTAGTTTTAACAAAGGAATCTCACACTCGATAGGGAGTGTCACCTCTAAACCATATACCAACTAGAAGGGAGTGAAACCAGTGGTTGTCTTAGCTAAGGTTTAGAAAGCCCAAAGAGTCGAGAATTGCATAAGATGTCAATCCTTTTTATGCTTCCTAATGGTACGTTGAAGTATAGTAATTAAGACTTTATTAATCGCTTCAACTTGGCCATTGGCCTATGGGTATTAAGGACTTGAGTTGTCATGTCGGAGACCCAACTGAGTAGTAAGATCTACCATCATGTACTAACGAAAATGTGATATGTGATCAGTAACAATGACAAAGATGATCCCTCTAGCCCAATGAGTGGGACTAGCAACCAACGTGACAACCTACGAGACACTCTCCTAAATTACAATCGAAATGGGAGAAGAGGAAGGAGACCTACCTTGTTCTGATTGATCGCTCACTCCTTAGGTTCAGTCCTTACTATTCACATCATTTGAATACCTGCACAAGGGGCCAAAGACATAACAAAGCATACAAGTGCAACAAGCATAATCGAATGTAATCCACTTAACAGATCAAGGAGCATTAAGATAAACGATGTATTAACACAAGAATTTATGGAAAGTGAACCAACAGTTGTATATATTAAGAAATAAAATAGGAAGAATACAACCTAGGCCTTGATGTTAGTAAGCCTTCCTTAAGTGAATCTCTAAGTCCAAGCTCAAGCTCTCCAAGCACCCTTTCTCCAAGCCAAACTGAATAGCATGTAGGCACTATCTCAGCATAAGGGTGCAAATAATCAGAGAACAATCATTTGGGAATGGAGGAGGATAAATATATAGGCAGGGAGAGGGAGTCAGGATCTCACCAAAGATAGGGGAAGGCCCTCATCTCAAGGAGGAAGTTCATAGGGATAAGATCAAATGGAAATATTGGGAGAATTCAACCACATCCACAACGAACAACCTCCAGCTTGTCGTTCTGGAAGCCTCTAGATCACGAAGCTTCTTGTCCTCTTTGGGAAAACTTGCCTTTTAGGGATCAACGTGAGTATCCAAGTAAAAACAGGGATGGTAGCATGAGGCTAGTATGGTGCAACCTACCATCAGGACGATTTAGCAGTGTCATAGCTGCGTTAGTCTTGAAATTAGGGTTTTTACCTTATTTCTTCAGGGAAGGCTCAAGGCATGTTTTCATCAGTTCTCCAGGGAGGATCTAGATTGCATATCAGGATGGGTACACTGCATAATTTGAGCACTCTGGGGTATGAAATAGGGAAGTGCAAGAGGCATGACAAAATACTATGTAACAGTCACACACTAGAAATTCCTAAGAATCTATTGCACAAATATTTCTATATGGCCTCAAAATTATCGATACCATTATGGTCATAACTTCAAGGGTCATTAGATTCATGGTGACTCTAGAATCCAGCATAAAATTATGTAAAATCTAGTTTGTAACTATTAATGAAATGAAAAATGGATAGTTCAATGGATTCTTAGCCCCATTTCCAATTATGTTTTGTAAGATGATTGGGGAATCTTACCATTCTTTAATGTTAAGGATCGAAGCTTCTTTAATTTCAAAACCAAGTACCTCTATAATCTATTTCTTGATCAATGGATGTTTGACTGATTCCTTTTTGGGCACCAATACCTTCAAATTACTCATCCAAGTTGTTATATCAAGATCATCCTGAGGTGGGACCGAGGTTTCCTTGGTACTTTTCTTTTGAGGGACCTCAAGTTGATTTTCACCTTCTAGAGGAGTTGAATACTCTGATTGATTTGATTTCTTTGTCATCCTCCCACTGTAATCCATTCTTTTATACCTGTTTGCATACATCTAACATATTTCTTCTAGTGTAGGCATCTCAAAGAATAATGTTGTAGATATGTTTATTCCCATTATGCTTACTTGAAATGGTTGACTTTATTCATAAAAATAATCTCCATCCAATATTATGTTGCAAACATCTAGAAGACGGGTGTTGTTGTCTCTCATACTTTCCAAATATATGGCACAAGTTTATTTAGCATGAAAATCCTTACAATCCTTGCAATAATATAAATGGGGGTGTTCCACCACGGTTTTTGGTTCCATAACTTGGATGTCTTAGATTTGTTGGTGGTCCTTTGTATCCATTTCTTGGTGGAAATTTGAATTGTTATTGATCCCTTTCAAGGAAATCAAACCCTTTCTAATTTCTTCCAATACTCATACTAGAGTTGTATATCCCTTTACATGTAGGAGGCCCTTAGGCTTCATACCCACACTCTCCAGCCTCCACCTAGGCCAAATATTGTTCAATGGATCACTTCCTTCTTTGTGATGCTCCCATAAGCTAGAAGCATTAAGAGAGGAGATGGTGATAACATTACTTCTAGATCTAGATCAATGCCGACGAGAGGGGCCATTCTCCCTCCCTAGAGACCTCGAAGACATTTCCAAACAAGATCCCTTATGAGCAAGTAGATCAGATCACCTAGATATTAAAAAAAAAGTTATAATAGACGAGCACTAGCACAAGAGACAATCTAGACCTTCCCCTATTTATTCTTCATGGCATCATCCTATCGTGAGGTTTCTTCATTCGACCTTGGATATTAGGAGAAGTATATCTAATGGATCATGACCCAATCCCTAGATTATTTCCCCATGCACATGTCCCTCTCATTGCAGCATTCTGCACTTGGATCTGAGCATCTTTTCATGTTTCCTCATGTTTTCACATATAGAATTCATACTTCTACTTTATTTCTTGTTATGTATATAGGAGACTTCTTAGTAATCCTACTTTGTATTGACATCATTCTACTCAGTAGTCTTGTTGACCTACTTTTGTGGACATTTGTTGGACATTAATATAATTATCTTATATTATCTAATTTGAATTTTTCAATCAAGAAATATAAGGGATCTAGACTAGATGGAGGAGGTGCCAAAGTTTTTACCTTATTCTTATGCTCAATCTTTGTTCTTGAGGGTATCAAAATATCTAGTTTGCCTATCAAGACCCAAAACTCATCCATAATTTTTGTTTTTTCTTGGCTTCATTCAATCTATTTTGCCTTGCCTCATTTAGGAAGAAACTAAATTTTCCTTGAAAAACATTCACGTAGTACATCAAGATAGTCTCTCTATTTGGTTGATGTGTCTACAGGGTTTCCTGCACAAGCTTGTCAAACCTTACATTAAAATCATCAATGGATTCATTTTATTTTATTTCCATGTTAGTTAAAGCATTAAATAAGAAACATAATTTTTTTTTCTTGAGCCATCTATAAAAACAAGTATCATGATATGATTCAAAAGAATCAATGTTATTATCAGAAAACTATGAAACTATTTTTAACATCTTTTTTAATGATAGAGAGAAACATTTAAGTAAAACATCCAAATGAAAGACAACAAGAGAAGCCATATGTTCTAAAAATGCATCACAATTTTCTCTTGCTCCAACAACATTATCCCCACTAAAGGTGGGAATTTTTTATAATGAAGCTAGCATGTCATGAGGTTGACCTATAATGTTAGTGAAATTAAAAGGTTTAAAGGAATTAGTCAACCCTAGGGCATCCATTATGTCTTGAGTACGTAAATAATGTTCAATCCTTTTTCTTAAATCACATGAGGCTTGAAGGCCTTGATTATTTTTTTTCACTACCTTTCTTATTTGATAAAAAAGTTCAAGCTTAGGGACTTGAAAAAGAACACCTTGAGGGTTTGTTCTTGTAGAGTATTTCTTCATATTTTGTTGATGTGGAGTCACCATATGAGACATATCAAGTTAGCTTGCATAAACACTCATCAAGACACAATATGAAGTGGAAAAAATTAACCGCAAATGTTTTTTAAGAGACCAGGATAAAGAGATTCTCCCTAGAAATGGTGCCAAAAAAATGTACCTCCTGTATTAGAAGCTTTGGCAAGTTCTATTCAAGGTGCTAAATTGTAAGTGCACAAGAGATACACCCATTATTACCCCAACACACTCTTCTCTCACTTTAGTCCAACTCTTACAATGCTATGGTGGGTATCCCAATCTATACACAATTCACCAATTCTTTGAGAAAACCAATGCCTCTAAACAATCAAAATTATGAAGGTTAGGAGCAATACAAAATATATTCTAGGTCTAACATATAATATTCTACTGTAGGAAATACAAACAAGCAAACAAAACTTAATGAAAATACTTGATAAAAGGTTATCTTAGAAGCTTGAGAGTGAGGAAAAGGCACAAAATTTGAGATGGTTTACTTGCTTTTACCACTTTATTTGTGACCTAATTGGGACAAGATTGCTTCTATCCTACACCTCCATATCTGCAAAGTAACACGAAAAACACTAAAAAAACATACTTAGAATGATTAATCCTTGGGTGCTTGAGCTTGGGAACTTACACAGGAGTGAAAATACAACCTAAAAATGAATAATATGTAAACAAACAATAAATCATAGCAATCTAATCCATATTTGCATGAATTTGGGGTCCAATCCCTGAGGGGATAAAAATTAAGAAGTGCTCTAATCAATTTTTAAAAAAATGCAGCGCTTAGGGTAGCTTTAAATACTTCCAAATGTTAGAGATATGTAATGAAAACACTTAAAAGTATGAGTAGGGCCTTTAAGAGTTTAGAGAAAACATTTCATGAAGCCTTGGTTAAGGAGCCTCAACAATCTCTGAAGATATTGTTGTAATAAAATTTTGATCAATGAAACACCTTTAAAATAGTTAAATATATTTCAGATAGATATTTAGAACATAAAACAAAAGGGATATTTTTCCTAGACCTTTAATTCTTCAAAATGGCACAAAACCTAAGAAAATCACCAACATTTAAGAATGTAATCTATCAACTTTTTTATAATCAATAAATAAATGATATTCCATTGTATTACTTTTTATTTTTTATGTTTAGATTTTTCCATTTTTCTATTTTTAGGTATTTTCTGAATAATATCAATAAATAAAAGGAAATTGCAAGAATTTTGAAAACAGGTGGTTAGTTCTATGATAAGGGATTAGGTGCCTTATCTCCACTAGGACTATGGGAAAAGATGTATGTTCTTTGTAAGGTGTTTGTTCAATATTTTTGGATTATAGAAAAGTGGTAGCACCTATTACTGCACAAACTAGCATGCCTTGTAAAGAGGCAAGAGCTAGAGAGCACAACAACACTAGGGACAAAGAACCCACTACCACCACAATGTAAGTCCCTACTCTTCTCATATTTTCACTGATAGGAGGAGTCCCAATATCACCCACTTGTGATAGATGTACATCTATGATAAGTTTGAAGTGAGAGAAGCTGGTTCATTCAATAGAAGGGTTCAACAAAAGTATGAGCTTTGGTAGAAGCTAATAAGGACCTTCCAAGAAAATCCCCTTTGAAAGATAACTACACGAGACCTAGGGTTGAGATATATAACGAGATATGAGTGCATCCAAGGTCAAGGTAGATAAGAGAAAAGGTGAGGAGTGATTTACTTTAGCAAGTACTAAATAAAATGCCTTCAATGAATCCCCAATTTGAAGGATTACCTTCTAGGGTTCCCTCTTGATGTGATGGCTAAGGCATCAAATTTACGGAGAATCCACAATGAGAGTTCCACTAAAACTTGAGGATCCCCAAAGGAGACATTAAGGAAGAACTCAATCCAAGCGAAATTTAAAATTCCTTCCTCCAAAATATTTCACACCAAGCCCTAAAGGAGCCTCTTATCCTTAAAGGGATGAAAATGTAAGGTTTAGAGAGAAACATTATTTGAGTTTTGATGACCATCAAGGATTCAAGACTAGTGTCTAGCCATTGGGAGGTTAGGAGTCATGAAATATCATGATATGAGAAATTTGTTGTTCAAGGAGACCTAAAGGTTAAGGCTTTTGCTAGCCCTTTAGATATTTATACTTATTTGAGACTTGTTAGTAGAGTTTCAAGGATAAAATACAATGATACTCTAGGAACATTCATTTATTCACCATTCAATGAATAACACATGTAAAATTCTCAAGAGTTACAATTTCAGCAATATCAAATAAATAGGGCATATTATTAACCATGAGACATTATTCCATGCATTAGACATTAGAAACATTCAGAAATTCATCAATAAAGAGCACATACAAGATAGTGAAGAGTATATCCATCCATAACAATGCCAATTAGAAGCTCCAAAAACGAGACAAGATTATCCACACATCAAAATTCATCCATAATCCTCCAAAACCATCCAAAAATTGCAAGTTTTAATTCTTTAACTAGGCCAAAAACCCTATGATGATGATTTGAGATGAGAATAGGATTTATTTATACAAGTTCTAAAAGTTCAAAATGCAAATGGCAAAGCCCTTCCATGTGCCTAATGTTCTAAGTAACCCACCCATTGTTACAAGGCAATCATGATAGCTTAAAAAAATATTTTATCTCTTTGTGAAGCCCATGCAAGGTTGACGTCATGCATGGGTGAAGGCCTAGAGGGGCAACAATGAGATCTCTTGTGCTAAAAATGTGGGAGAGGGCCCCAAAAAATTATGATGAAGAGGGTGATGACCTCTATATGTTGCAAAACATCTCCAAACTCCTATTTGGATGTTGTAGGCTCCAAATGGGTCTCATGGGTCTCCAAGTGGCTCAAGATCAAGTGATACGATGAAATGAAGTCAAGAATGTGTTCAGTGCTTTGAGTAAAGAGAGCATGTTGGACAATGGAGTGAGAAATCATCAAGATATCGACTTGTCTGTGAAGAAAAATCAGAGAAAAATTAAGAAGGATAATTCTCATATTCCTATGAGAAAACCCTTTCTAGACACCTGTTGTAATGAACTCAAGCTTCAAGTAAAGAAAGGAAGCACCAATAACCCAATTACATTCTCTTACAAACAAAGTGAAATGGTAGCAAGACGGTTTAGGCTAAGAAGGTGGAATTGAAGGAGAAGATTCCTCTATCCATGTGCAGCCGAGAAGAAGCCCAAACATGGGAAAAATAGAAGCTGGAGAGCAATGCTTCTGCCAAGACTCAGCCATTGAAGGTCTGGAAGAACAAGGAGGATGATCTACTCAGGGGGAGTAGATCCTCTATTTCTCTTCAGTGAAGGAAGAGAATGGCATCAAGGGAGGCCGCATATGTCAGATGCAGGAAGCTAAAAGGAATGAACAGAAAGGTGCATCTGATTGATGAAGGTATAATTTTTCTTTCTTGCTGATTACAAGAATAAATTGGTTTATTTTGAATATATCAGCATTGAAAAATAGGAGTGCAACCAACATGAAGCATACACAACAATATCTTATGTTGTGGGAAAAAGATGGGTTGCAATGGAAATGTGGAATGAAAGGAAGCTCATAGTCAAGTCAAGTCCATAGGATCAGTCCCCATGCAGAGGTAAGAAAGCAGTTGCAGGCGATCAAAGAGCATCATATCAAGGGGAGCTACTTTGATAAGCAATAGCAGGCAACAATTGGCAACCTCAGAAAGGAAGATTGTTGAGCAAACGAAAGATTTGCATCTTGGGTGAAATACCCCTATTTCATTTAAGTTGATTATGCATTGCAGTCTTTAGTTCATGAAACACAATTGGTGCAAGCTTTTCATGTTCCTTAACCCTCAATTGGTATCACTATGTCAATTTATAGTGTGGGCTCATGTGGAGTAACATTGCGTGCAAATGGACATTTCTTTCTAAAAAAAAGTATTAGAGTTTGTCTGGTAGTGTATCCAATTTGTATCATTTCCTTTGGTGCAATTGTTATTAGTTGAGAAGCAGTCCCTATTGTGTAAGTATGATCTCAAGGGGAGAAGATGCTAAAATGAAGTGAGCATAGTCTCGAAAGCAGTAGCAGTAGTGAAGTGTGAGTAGAAATGTATCATCATTAATTGGTATTTACAACAACAACAATACCATGAGTAGTTTAATTGGTGTCATTTTTTTAAATTTGGTACAAAAGATGCATTAGTGGAGAGAGTACTCAACTAGTAGCCATAAGGTCTCAAAAACTAGAGGCATTCAAAACAAAGGCAGTATATGTTCAAGGAGATCATATCACATATGCTCAGTTTATGGAACAACAATAGCGACAATCCTAGAAGAGATGTCTGTGAAGTAGATTGCACATCTCAATAATTAGACCTTGGTCCTCACAATGAGTGATTACATGGGGAGAAAAAGACAGCTTGTAGCCCCTTGCCATTCATGTCAAAGGGGGAGAGAACTTGTGGAGAAGTTGTGATGGCTTGTACAAAAGAAAGCAACCCATTGGTGTCTCATGCAATGAGATGTGTGGAAGTAGCATGAGATTTGGCCATCAAATGAAGATAAGGATGAAGTGTTGCCATCAATGCCAAAGGGGGAGATTATTGGACGGTTGGAATTGTCTGGATGGCCAGTGGCCTAGTAAATATATTTGAAAGTGTGTTTGCATTAATATCAACAATCATGTTTGGAGATGTGTTAGGTAGTTGGCATTACCTAACTCTTGGTAGGAGTGTTGGCATTGATGTCAACAAGACTAGCATAGATACTTGTCACAACACATGATTTGCAATGATGGCATAGGAGAAATCCTATGGTTGCTACAGGATTTATGTAGAGAATCATCATAATAGCAGGCTTATTGGAGAAGCCATAAAATGATGACTACAGTGATGGACCGGATGAAATTCCATGGTAGTCACAGGCTATATGTCGAGAGTTTGGAGCCATCTTAGAGGTAGAAGATGGGCTCAAAACCTACATTGAACCCTCTCCATTAGAAAGTTCTTTGAATAAGCTTTCCAACAATATATGGAAGTTCATAAATGGATTCCTAGTTCAAAAGTTATGGCCTGTTGAATTCAGAGATTTGAAGCCTTAGGAAGGAAGGAATATCGGCATATCAGAGATCAGAATGTTACAGGTCTAGTATATCGGCATATCGGAGATCAGAATGTTGGAGGTACAACATATTGGCATATCATAGATTAGAATGTTATAGGTCCAACATATCGTAGCATTGACATATTGGAAGCCTAGGATATCGGTGCATCAGAATTTCAAAGGTCAGCATAATCTGCATATTGGCATATCGGAGATCAAAATGTCAGAGGTCTAGCATATCGGTGCATCGGAATATCGGAGGTTAGTGTATCGGTGCATTGTCACATCGCGATATCGGAATATCGAAGGATCGGTACATCAGAGCAGGTTGTATCGAAGGTCGGCATATCCGTGCATCGACATATCGGAGAACAAGATGTCGGACATCATCATATCAGCACTTAGGCATATTAGAGATCTAGATACCGGAATATCGGAGGATTGGCAAAAGTGGACCATTGGAGGTTGGAGCCTTAGCACATCGGAACATCACATATCAGGGATCGAAACATAGGAACTTCTTAAAGTGAGGAATCTTTAAAAGTAGTGATATTCGATAAGTGTCGATAAGCCTTTATAAGCATTGAGGAATGCCAAAGAAAATTAACGAAGGATTTCAGTGCAAAACCAAAGGGTGATGGACCCTCTTCTCTCTCCTCTAGCAGGACACATGGCAGCATATGATTGGCTCCGATAAGCTACTATGGCATCTAATGTCAGCATGACGTGGCAATACAGAAGGACACATGGCATCATATGATAGGCTTCGATAAGCTATAGCAGTATCTAACGTCAGCATGACATGGCAGTATGACAGGACACGTGGCAGGCATATTCAACCTTATTGGGTAGTCTAATGGGCCAGAACTGGGTGACACGTGCCACAACTAAGGAGTCACCATGTGGAGTGATGACATCATAATCGGAGGTTGAAAATGTCAGAACTCTAGAACAGTGGAAGTTTAGAAAAGTTCCAATAAAGGGGGATTCCGATATTATGTTGGCATATGGTTGTGAGAGTTCAAAAAACCAAGGATATAGAGCAGTTAACAAAGGGAGAATAGCCCCCAACAAGAGTCTAAAGGCCTAACACCTTAAGGCTATGCGGCAGGTCACATCTCTTGGTGCTATGATGAGAAATGTTGTGAGGGCTAAGCAAAAGGAGCCAAGATGAAATCGGAACTTCGCAGAAGTTACGATACAAAGGGGGCTCGGATATGGCATTAAGTTGATGGTCACTGGCCCAGTCATATAAAGGAGCTAAGCGCCAAGGGACTGAGGAGTATCAGAACATTGTACCACTATGAAGCAACGATGTGGAATTTCTCGATAAGACAATACAGAGAGTTAAAGGCATATGGGTCAGCAGCTGCAAGATTTAATGCAAGACTAGAGGAGTTGGTCTCAGGATTAATGGCGAATTTGAAATATTGTTGGGTCAAGGTAGCAAGGACCACGATATTTAGGAAAGAGTGTTGGGTCTGCCTTGAGGTGAGACAAGCCATCTCTGTGCTCTGATGCACATCTCAATGAGTTAGTAGATGAATGGGTCAGCTACCGAAAAACAAATGCAGATCGGTGGAGTTGATTCATGGAGTCAGATGGATCTGCAGAAAACTCTGAGACAAGGAAACAAGGAAAATGGTCCATAAAGAAGCCATCCCAAAGTACAACCAAGTTGTGTGAAACTATGAATAAGCATGGAGAGCCTTGGTGATAGGATAGTTGTTCACAGAGAGGATTGTGCCTGGTTGGAGTGTGTAGGTGGACTGAGAATTCATTCTCAGTATGGAGAAACTGTCAAGTGCCCATTCTCATGGTTAATGCAGTGGAAGAGACCAAGTCAGGCACAACAGCAAAATGGAAGAGCCATGTCGAGGTACACTCCTACAGTGTGAATACATGATAGGAGTGCCAGCATCGATTGGTGGGCAACAAAGGAACAAAACTCATGAGCTCAGATGAGCAATGTGGGGAAAGCAGCATTGTTGTTAGAGAGCTAAGTGGAAAAGATTTGTGTGTGTGCATTGTTGTGTGAGGCTAAGTGAGCCTGTTTTGCGGAGAAAGGTCAAAAGTGCGTATGGAGAGGTAAGAGAACCCAAAAGAAGTCGCACTGTTGTGTGAGAAAGGTCGAATATTTTTGTGCAGAGAAAGAAGGTCGAGTGAACTAGTGCTATGGTGTGTCAGGTTGAGAGGGCCTGATGAATAAAATAGGTTGAGAGCTGGTTGTATGTTGATGAAGAACGGAGAATAGAGAACTGTGTGGACTGTGATGAGTGACTGATGTTGAGCAGATCATTGTGCTACTGTAGAGTGAGCAGAGTGAGAAGAGAACATAGCTGAGATGAGGCAGAGTGGTTGCTAATTAGATATAACATTCAGTTCCTTTTTGAGTGTGAGTTGGAGCCGACATATAGGAAGTTGGTGCTTCCATCTCTAGTGGGTGCTTGAGAAGGCTTGGGGGTTGGTGCCTCCTAGAAGTTGGTGCTTGCATAAATCCAAGGAGTTGCAAGCTGGTGATTGCAACAAATCCGTGAAGTTGGTGCTTCACATGGTGCTTCTAGTAAGTTGGACGGGGATCTACAAAAAGAGGGAGTTGGTGCTAGCAAACAATCAAAGGAATTTGGTGCTTCCTGTGAGTGGGTGCTCACAAAATAGATTGATGTAATAGAGTAGGTGCTCTTATTTTACATCAATAACAACAACAAGCTTTGATGTTTTTTTCCTGAGAGGGTTTCCATGTAAAACCTTGTGTCTCATGTGTATGATGCTCATGGTGTGTGTTTGTATGTTGATTTGATATTGTTGCCATATTACATGTTGCTGCTAATTATATGGATGGTTGCCAAGTTTGAATAAGAAAAGAAAATTGGCATAAAATTTTTAAAACTAGTCTTAATATTGATTCACCCCCCTCCGTATTATCACTGTTTCCAACAATTGGTATCAGAGCCACATTCCTTCAGGAATAGCTTAATCACTAGAATGTAGATCAAAGGGAAACAATGGCTAATCGAGCATGGCTAACAACAGAAGGAGTTTCATTTTTAAATAGATTAGACCATGAGCTCTGGTATGAGCTCTGGAAGGTTAGAATGGTGGCCTATTTGATGTCCTTGGATGGTGATATATGGCTCTTCGTATTGAATGGAGAAAAGAGGTAGCATAATGAAGAAGCCCAAAAGATTATCATGAAAGGGCTATCTAAGACGAATGTTGATAAAGTGAGTCATTGTGAGTTAGCAAAGGAAGTGTTGGACAAACTGCAATGTCTGTATGGTGGAGACAACCATGTGGCTCAAGAAGAGGCCGAGGAGCCCTACTGCTCTAGTAGTGAACCAGAACATGGAGAAGTTGCTACTCATCACACTGTTGTTGATGATGAAGAAGTCTCAAAAGAAAGACCACGCTGCTCAGAAGGTATGCTTTTGCTTTGTGATAAATATAAAAAAATAGGTCCTTCATTATATAGATGTTCATGTGAATCACTTGAAGATAGAGAGAGCCATGCATCTAGTAGTTTTAATGAAGATAGACCCATTTTAGTAGAAATAGAAAATTAGGGATCCTCAGAAGGAGAAGAGAGTGTATCCTATGGAAATAATAAGGGTATCATTGAAAGTGATGAAGAATGGATAACCCTTAGACCTATGGAAGACTCCATTTAGATAGAGATGGGCTTAGATCTTTGTGATAACTCAGCTAGCACCTCTGATAGTAAAGAAAAGGATCTAAATGAAAGGATATTTTTTAGAAAGAAGATGATCTCTGCTCTAAAGGAGATCAAGGACCTATCAAAGGCAAATCTCAAGTAAGAGGAGCAACCGAAAATTTATGAGCTTGAGAATGATAGGTTGAGAAAAACATTAGTTGATTTAAATGCTCAACAAGAAGATGCTAGCATAATGAATGGAAAGTTAACCAATGAGTTGGGTGAGAAGGAAGCTTATGTGGGAGACTACAAAATGAGGTAGTCTCATTGAGACATGAATTAGAAAAGTCAAAGATAGAGTTGTCTCAATATCATAAGCTTGAGGGGAGCATAAAGACCTCAGATGAGATTCTTGTTAAGAGAAGATACCTTCTCATCAAGGTTGGTTTGGGTTTCAAGGAAAAACCAAGCTCCAAGATTGTTAAGGCTAAAGGGTCAACTTCCCATGTAAAGGGAGTTCAATATTCCAACAACAACAAAGAAACAAAGGTTGTTGACAGTAGTAGCAGCATGGAAAGCAGCAGTAACGAGAGAAGGAAAGGCAACAACAGAAGGCTAAGAAGCACCAGTCGATAGTGCAGCAGAAGGCTAAGAAGCACCAGTCAGTAGTGCAGCAAAAGAGGGTTAGGCAACTGCAAGAAAGAGTGCATGGAAGCAATGTAAGCTGTCATGGAAGGCACATGAAGAGCCAGTAGAGGACCCTTCCTTCTCAATGATAGAGCCTTCAAAGAAAAGGTAACCTCAGTCAACAGAAGCCTTTTTATGGGTATTTCTTTTATTGCGATAATTTTGGATATAAAGCCATAGATTATAGATGGCATGCAAGGAAACAAGATGTGTCGGGTAGCATCAAAATGAGAATTCACAAAAAATCTAGGAGAAGACATGTTGGCCGCGGTAGGAGTTTTGACAAAAGCATCATCAAGAAGAGTAACTCCTCTGCCCCATTCTTAGGCCAAATCAAATGCTACAATTGTGGCAAATTTGGGCATAAGGAAGCTTGTTGTAGGCATGGGAAGTCGAAGCACACATTCCAGGTGATGCGATGAAATGAAGTCAAGAATGTGTTAAGTGCTTTGAGTAAAGAGAGCATGTTGGACAATGGTAGGAAAAATCATCAAGGTGCCAACTTATCTCTAAAGAAAAATCAGAGAAAAATTAAGAAGGATGATTATCATATTCCTGTGAGAAACCCCTTTCTAGGCACCTGTTATAATGAACATAAGCTTCAGGTAAAGAAAGGAAGCAACAATAACCAAATTACCATTATCTTGCAAACAAAGTAAAAATGGTAGCAGACGGTTTGGTCTAAGAAGGTGGAATTGAAGGAGAAGATTCATATATCCATGTGCAGCCAAGAAGCAACCCAAACATGTGCAAAGAAGAAGTTGGAGAGAAATGCTTTTATTAGGAGTCGTCCATTGAAGGTCTAGAAGAAGAAGGAGGATGATCTGCTCAAGGGGAGTAGATCCTTTGTTTCTCTTTAGCGAAGGAAGAGAGTGGCCTCAAGGGAGGCTGAATAATTCAGATGCAGGAAGAAAAAGGTAATGAACAAAAAGGTGCATCTGATTGATGAAGGTATGGTTGTGATTTCTTGCTGATTACAAGAATAAATTGGTTTATTTTGAATATATCAACATTGAAAAAGAGGAGTGAAACCAGCGTGAAGAGTACACAACAATATCTTATGTTGTGGGAAGAAGAGGGGTTGCAATGGAAGTGTGGAATGACAGGAATCTCACAGTCAAGTCAAGTCCAGAGGATCAGTCCCCATGCAGAGGCAAGAAAGAAGTTGCAGGAGATCAAAGAGCATTGGCTCGTGGGGAGTTTCTTTGATAAGCAATAGTAGGCAACAATTGGTAGCCTCAGAAAGGAAGATTGATGAGCAGATGAAAGGTCTGCATCTTGGATGAAAGACCCTTATTTCATTTAAGTTGTGAGTTTGATTATGCATAACAGTCTTCTGTTCATGAAACACAATTGGTGCAAGCTTTTCATGTCCCTTAACCCTCAATTGGTATCACTATGTCAATTGATATTTTGGGCTCATGTGGAGTAACCTTGTGTGCAAATGGATATTTCTTTCTAAAAGAAAGTATTAAAGTTTGCTCGGTAGTGTATCCAATTTGTATCATTTCATTTGGTGCAATTGGTATTAGTTGAGAAGCAACCCCTATTGTGTAAGTATGATCTCAAGGGGAGAAGTGGAGATGCTAAAATGAAGTGAGCATAGTGTCATAAACAACAGTAGTAGTGAAGTTTGAGCATAAATGCATCATCATTAATTAGTATTTGCAGCAGCAATAATACCATGAGTAGTTTAATCGGTATCATTTTTTTAAAATTTGGTACAGAAGATGCGTTAGTGGAGAGAGTACTCAACTAGAAACCATAAGGTGTCCAAACCTAGAGGCATTCAAAGCAAAGGCAGTATATGTTCAAGGGGAACATATCACATATGCTCAGTTTATGGAACAACAACATCGAAAGTCCTGGAAGAGATGTCTGTGAAGCAGAATACACATCTCAATAATTAGACCTTGGTCTTCACAACTAGTGATTACATGGGGAGAAAAAGACAACTTGTAGCCCCTTGCGATTGATGTCAAAGGAGGAGAGAATTTGTTGAGAAGTTGTGATGGCCTGTGCAGAAGAAAGTAGGCCATTGGTGTCTCATGCAATGAGGTGTGTGGAAGCAGCATGAGGTTTGGCCATCAAATGAAGATAAGGATGAAGTGTTGCTGTCAATGCCAAAGGGGGAGATTGTCAGACAATTGACATTGTTTGGATGGCCAATGGCCTAGTGAAGATATCTGCAAGTGTGTTAGCATTGATGTCAACAGTCATGCCAGGAGATGTGTTGGACAGTTGGCATTGATGTCAACCATACTAGCATAGATATTTGTCGTAGCAGATGATTTGCAGTGATGGCCCAAGAGAAATCCCATGGTTTTTGTACGGTTCATGTAGAGAATCATCATAGTAGCAGGATTATTAGAGAAGCCATAAAATGATGATTATAATGATGGACCAGATGAAATTCCATGGTAGTCGCAGGCTATAAGTTGATATTTTGGAGCCATTGTAGAGGTAGAAGATGGGCTCAAAGCCTACATTGTGCCCTCTCCATTGGAAAGTACTCTGAATAAGCTTTCCACCAATACGCAGAAGTTCAAAAATGAATTCCTGGTTCAAAATTTATGGCCTGCTGAAGTTCATGAATTCGAAGCCTTTGGAAGGAAGGAATATCAGCATATCGGAGATCGGAATGTCATAGGTCCAACATATCGACATATCAGAAGTCCAAATATCGGTGCATCGGAATATCGGAGGCTAGCATAATCAGTGTATTGGCATATTGGAGATCAGAATGTTGGAGGTCCAGCATATCGACGCATCGAAATATTGGAGGTCAGCTATTGACACATCGGCACGTCACGATATCGAAATATCGGTGAATCAATACATCAGAGAAGTTTTTATTAGAGGTCAACATATCAGCGCATCGACAAATCAAAGAACAAGATGTCGGAGGTTAGCATATCGGCGCTTAGGCATATAGGAAGCCTTGAACATTGGGGTATCGACATATCAAAGGTCTAGATCCCGGAACATCGGAGGATTGGCGCAAGTGGCACATCGAAGGTTAGAGCCTTAACACATCGGAACATTGGCATATCAGGGATCAGAATATCGAAATTTCTTAA
This sequence comes from Pinus taeda, assembly GCA_000404065.3. Classification (NCBI taxonomy): domain Eukaryota; kingdom Viridiplantae; phylum Streptophyta; class Pinopsida; order Pinales; family Pinaceae; genus Pinus; species Pinus taeda. Next base: position 31,468 of record APFE030112469.1, read on the forward strand.
AGTGAGGAACCTTTAAAAGTTGTGATATCCAATAAGTGTCGATAAGCCTTTATAAGCACCGAGGAATGCCAAAAGAATATTAACAAAGGATTTTGGTACAAAACCAAAGGTTGACGGGCCCTCTTCTCTCTACTCTAGTAGAACACATGGCAGCATATGATTGACTTCGATAAGCTACAGTGGCATTTGACGTCAACATGACATGGCAATACGATAGAACACATGGCAACATATGATTGGCACCCATAAGCTATAGTGGTATATGATGTCAGCATGACGTGGCAATACGACGGGACATGTGGCAGTCATATTCAACCTAAATAGGTAGTATAATGGGCCAGAATTGGGTGTCACGTGTCACCTCTAAGGAATTTCCATGTGGAGTGATGACGTCATAATTAGAGGTTGGGATATCGAAGGTTGAAGATGTCGAAACTCTAGAATAGTTGAAGTTTGGAAAAGTTCTGATAAAGGGGAATTTCGATATTGGGTTGGTACATGGTCGTAAGAGTTCAAAGAACCAAGGGTGCGGAGCAGTTAACAAAGGGAGAATGGCCCTCGGTAGGAGTCTAAAGGCCTCACACCTTAAGGCTAAGCGACAGGTCACATATTTCGGTCCTATGATGAGAAATGTTGTGAGGGCTAAGTAGAAGGAGCCAAGATGAAATTAGAACTTCACAGAAGTTACGATACAGAGGGGACTCTGATATGGCATTAAGTTGATGTTCATTGGCCCAGTCATATGAGACAGTAATTGCTCAATGGAGATGAGCACCAAGGCACTGAGGAGTATCAAAACATTGCACCACTATGACGCAACAATGTGGAATTTCTCTGATAAGACAATACAGAGAGTTAAAGGCATATGGGTCGGCAGCTACAAAATTGAATGTAGGACTAGAGGAGTTGGTCTCAGGATTAATGACAACTTTCAAATAACATTGGTTCAAGATAGCAAGGACCATGATCTTTAGGAAAGAGTGTTGGGTTTTCCTTGAGGTGAGACAAGCCATCTATGTGCTCTGTTGCACGTCTCAATGAGTTAGATAGATGAATGGATTTGCTATCGAAGAACAAATGTAGATCGACGGAGTTGATTCATGGAGTCAGATGGATCTGCAGAAAACTTTGAGACAAGGAAACAAGAACAATTGTCCATAAAGAAGCCATCCCAAAGTACAACCAAGTTGTGTGAAACCATGAATAAGCATGGAGAGCCTCGGTGATAAGAGAGTTGTTCACAGAGAGGACTGTGCCTAGTTGGAGTGTGCAGGTGGACTGAGAATTCATTCTCAGTATGGAGAAACTATCAAGTGCCCATTCTCATGGTTAATGCAATGGGAGAGACCAAGTCAGAAGCAACAACAACATGGAAGAGTCATGCCGAGGTACACTCGTGCAGTGTGAATACAGGACAGGGGTGGCAGCATCGATTAGTGGGCAGCAGAGGAACAAAAAACCGAAGAGCTCAGATGAGAAATGTGGGGAAAGAAGCATTGTTGCTAGAGAGCTAAGTGGAAAAGCTCTGTCTGTGTGCGTTGTTGTGTGAGGCTAAGTGAGCATGTTCTGTAGAGAAAGGTCAAGAGTTCCTATGCAGAGGTAAGAGACCCCGAGAGAAGTTGTATTGCTATGTGAGAAAGGTCGAAGGTGCATGTGCAGAGAAAGAAGGTCGAGTGAACTAGTGCTATGGTGTGTAAGGCTGAGAGGGCCTGCCGAAGAAAAGAGGCCGAGAGCTTACTGTAAGTTGACGAAGAGCAGAGAATAGAGAGTTTGCATGGACTGTGATGAGTGACTATATTTGAGCAGATCAATTTGTTGTTGTAGAGTGAGAAGAGTGAGCAGAGAATAGAGCTGAGATCAGACAGAGTGGTTGCCAATTACAGAGAACATTCAGTTCTTATTTGAGTGTGCGTTAGAGCCTACATATAGGAAGTTGGTGCTTCCATCTTTAGTGGGTGCTTGAGAAGGCTTGGGGGTTGGTGCCTCCCACAAGTTGGTGCTTGCATAACTCTAAGGAGTTGCAAGTTGGTGCTTGCAACAAATCCGTGAAGTTGGTGCTTCACATGGTGCTTCCAGTAAGATGGAATGGACCTACAAAAAGAGGGATTTGGTGCTCCCTGCTAATGGGTGCTAGCAAACAATCAAAGGGAGTTGATGCTTTTTGTGAGTTGGTGTTCACAAAATAGATTGATGTAATAGAGTAGGTCTTCTTATTTTACATCAATAACAACAAAAATCTTTGGTGGTTTTTTCCTGAGAGGGTTTCCACATAAAACCTTGTGTCTCATGTGTATGATGCTCATGGTGAATGCTTGTATGTTGATTTGATATTGCTGCCATATTACATGTTGTTGTTGATTATATGGATGGTTGCCAAGTTTGAATAAGAAAAGAAAATTGGCATAAAAAGTTTAAAATTAGCCTTAACACTGATTCACCTCCCTCTCAGTATTATCATTGTTTCCAACAATTTTCAGTCATTTGGTGTCAATTTATTTGTTGTTTAATATTTTGCTGCTACATCATACAAAAAAATAACAAAACAACCTGATATATTAGCTCCTCCACTCATTCTCGACCCCATTTAAGGCACTGGTCTTACTTGGAGTTAATTGGGGTTACTATTGGGAATCCTCCCTTGATCTTTTAGGAGGTAGTTAGGTCTAAAGACTGGGGGCTTGGGCTGAGGTGATGGGGGTTCCCTAGCTTGTGTGTGCCCATCCGACAAGGTTACAATACCTTAGCAACCTTGTTAATTGGATCAGTAAGGATGCATGTTTCTTTTGTGGCATTTGGCGAGCAATCACATAATCATTTATTTTCTAACTCTAGCAATTATTACTATCACCCTCTCCCAATGAGAACAAGAGAGGAACCATCATCCTTGATTTTCCAACATTTGTGGATCTTCCATAGCGAAACTATGCCTCAATGAATAAATCGAGTTTGATTGGTTCCTCATGAAAACACTAATAGCAAGTTTAATGCAACGATAATGACATATTGTCTCCTTTGATGGATTCCAATACCAAACCACTCTTGTAACAAAGTTCTAGTCTACTACGCTTTGATTCACCATTTAGCAAATGCACAAGTCACTCTTTTTAGAGAGTCCAAGCTAATCTCGCTCTAATACCATATTAAAAATAACTACATAACTTAGAGAAATAATTAACTAGAAATAAGAACAAAACACATACATCATGCACACAATATTAACACACAATTTACCTTGGAAAACCCTTACGGGAAAAATCAGTCAAAGATATCTTTGTTCTCTTGACCAAATCTAGCCATGTAAGCCTTCACTAGTCACCTTCGAGGCCATTAAAATCATATACAATGTGACGCCAAGAAATTAACAATCATCTATAATGTGAGAAGTCCAAGTTCATGTCACAATGGGATAGATATTTTATAATGGACATAGATTTATTTAATATAAAACACCACATCTACAGGTAAGTTGGAAAGACTTGTATTCAAGTCAATGTTTAATATTTTTTAGCTTAGGAATTTCAATGTGTAGGAAATAGTTGTTTTCAATATAGTTAACTTGTACATTGTAACCCACTAACACCTAACTCTAAACTAACTAACTCTCTAATTCCTTCATCGTATTTAACCACCAAGCCATTAAACCCTTAGTCTCTCGCATACTAATCCCATAAATTTAAGCATGAACCATTGAGCCACTACGCTCAAACCATTACCATGAACCCCTTAATACCAAACCCATTACCTTTTAAATCAATAACCCAATCACTAATATAGTAAAACTCTCACCATTGACCTACTAACCAACATACTTTTTAATGATTGATCCACAAAGTCACAATTCGTTTAGGCTTTGTCTAGCGAGGCCACAATTTCACCCAAATGACGAATTTCTTGCTAGAATCCAAAGAAAAATTCTTCAAAAATCTATGAGTGTTTAAATCATTTTTTTATGGTAGAAATGGATTTAGCACCATCAAGAACCTGGGGCATTCAAGGTTTTCTACCAGATTTTCTAAAAATCATGTCCGAATTTCTATTATTTTCCAAATAAAATTATGGCTTATTTAAACTACATCAATCCCTAATTATTAATCAACTAACCAATATCTCCTAATCATTAACCCATTTATTATTCTAATAATTAACCATAATTAATTATAATAAAACATAATAGCCTACTATAAATATTAATGATGATGCTACTAACCTATGAAACCTTCTAACTCCGTAAAGCATTAACCTACTAACCCATGAATCCTTTACGCATTATCTAACCAATCGCTGTAAAAATTGGTTTTCATGTTGTACGTCACCTATATATAAAATGAATCTGGCTTTTCTCAATGCAAAGCGTCAGGAGTACAAGAAATGGCAAAGGCATTCCTGTGGGAGCAACTGAATGCACAACAGGCTGCCCATGGCAGTTGTCTTTAACGTGATTTTTTTGAAAGTTTTTTCGGTAATTTTTTCCGGACAAAATTCGGCAGTAAATTAGTGAAATCGGAAGTTTGATAGCTAGTTTCTGCACAATCAAAGGGTCCCAGGGGTTTTCCAGGGTGCTGAATCCAAATATGCAGTTAAAAAACCATTTTAACTGCAACAAATCAAGATTTTACCTCAATTTCTTCCGCTGGATTCCGTCACCGGAATCTCCAAAAAGTCGCATTATAGACAACTCCCTGCCCATGTGCAGCGAATACAAGAAATTGTTAGATAGATCATCTGTAAGAATGATCTAAAACTCCTTGCAGAACATGAGAAGGAGGTCCGGAGAAGGAGCTCAAGAGCCAAACAGCACAAGGAAGCACAGTGTGAAGCATATAGTTAGTTAATATATGCTTTTCCGTTTATTACTAGGAGAACAATTTGTCTGACTATACAAAAACACAGAAAATTAGAGACAACAGTGATATTTCTGAAACAAATCTGATTTATCATGGTTTGAACCAGGTGCTAAAAAGTTTTGCCTCCAGGATAGGCCAAGGCTTTTTTTAGGAAGTGATGCAAAGTATCTGTTTCTGTAAAAAAAATAAAAAAATCAAACTCATAGTGTCACATCAAAATCAGTCATGGTTAAGAAATCATTAACGAGAATTGACATCTTCCTGGGGCTCAACAGAATAATGGAATACTGTAGTGGCATTAGGAAATGGCAAGATGAGAAAAAGTAAGCTTTGAATAGTGAAAGTAGATTATTGTATATAGAGGTTGTTTAATGAGGTTACAATTTGGTTGTTATTTGTTATGAAAATTTTAAAAAAATTTAATCGAATGTTTGAATCGTTTTGTTTTTTTATAGTGGAAATGGTTTAGCACCATCAAAAACCCGGGCCATCCAAAATGTTGAAGTTTGAAGTTTGACAGTTGTAACACATCAAAAAATTTCTGACCGGAATCATTTTTTAGAGTGAAAAGGATTCAGCATCATCAAGAACCCTGGGCTACCCCAAACCCTAAATTTTGATACTGTAACCCAGGTTGCCAAAAAATTTGCAAGATTTTGTCAAAACTATGCTAAAATTTCTATTATTGTCTGGGTGAAACCGTGACCTCATTATACTACTGAATTGTAGATGTTACACAGTGCACTTCCATGGCATCTGCTTTTTTATTTGGCTGGGATTTTAAATGAAGTGTGCAACGGAGTTCTTCCAAAAAGGGTTGGCATCTGCTTTTTTATTTGGCTGGGATTTTAAATGAAGTGTGCAACGGAGTTCTTCCAAAAAGGGTTGGATTTTCCATTCCTGGATAGTTTAACATTGTGCCAAGTAAGTGTGCAATAGAGTTCTTCCAAAAGGGTTGGGTTGGGTCATCCATTCTTGGATGGTTTAACATCGTGCCCAGTTCTCTCGAAGATTCAGATTTTAAAGGGAAAATCTCTTTATATCTATTTGGCATGTACGAGAAAGGAAAATGTGTAGGGCCGGACACTTTCATCCTCAAAGGTAGCAAAGATCTCCAAAAGAGGAAGAATGAGGAGCAACCTACAAAGCAAGAGGAAGATATGAAGAGCAACCTACGAAGCAAGTGGTAGACAGAATGGGCATCTTGCTCAAAACTGGGGCAGAGTGGGAACCCAAAATAAAGAACACGAGAATCCCCAATGCATCCGTCACAGACCCATTCCCCTGAAACTTAAAACAGAGAATTGGGACGTATTTTTACTGGGCTGCATTGGACTCTCATTCACATTCATGATGACCAAGCTAGCCAGTCTATACTTGGCTGAAAATATGTTATGAGGCACAACACAAGCACACTGAATGGACCATCAATCCTGCAAATGAAATGTTGGAGAATGGGAGAATGGAGCTCTAGTGAAGGACTAGAAGGAAGAAGTGGAATTAAGGTTGTACAACTTGACGAATCCCATCAAGTGTGTATCCCACTGAGATGAGAAAGACAAAGAAGCCATCCTACAAATTTTGGGAATCTGGCTGCAAAGAAATCAAGGAGGGATGGAAAAGGCGAGGAGAATTAAAAAATAGAGACAAAACAGAGTACATACATTGCAAATACAGCGCTGATTGAGAGAGAAGAATGAAGCAAAAGGGGCCGAGGCATTCCTGGGAAGGTTTTGCAGCCGTTTAAGAAGGTTTTCTTTTATCATGGGTTGTAAGATGGGGCCATCCAAGGTATTAAAATCTTAAAGGCTATCAATCTGATATTTAGAAAGCAAATCAGTCCAACCATTAGGAGGCCAAATTTTGTTACAGGGCAGAAATATATATTGGAGAAATTCATATCATGCCATTGTAGAGATGGCTAGAATATCATGCATAAAAGCTTTAAAAGCCACTTCCAAACCACAACAGGGGGATTGGCTTTGGCCACCCCAGTTTTGTAATAAATGTTTTAGATCAGTAATAAGTATTAAGAACATCTTTTAATTACCAAAATAAAACAAGTTCGTATCACTATTGATATCAAAGAACATTGCAGAGCAAGGCAACTTTGCAGAGAAAAACGTAGATCTAAATAAGAGAGAAATCATGTTTAAAATGTTAGAAGGTGGTGATGTGAAAGGAAAAGGAATGCATACCAGGCTTCACAGAACCCTCATGTCTGGCCTTGGTTCAAAGGCCATAATACTGCCTTCCCATACCTTGTGACCAGTTTCCTCATCTAAATGACAGCCGGGAAGACTGCTCCATGTCTTTTCACCAACATTGTAAACAACCACCTCTATCACTTGAATATCTCCATTACTTACAAAGCAGGCACGATCCCCAACTCCTACGCAACACATAAATGGGTGTTCAGGAATAAATATAGTCCTGTTAACACCCTCACATAAGGGTGGAGGCATTCTGGCAATTTCCTTCCACCCTGATGATGAGGAAGATGAGGACTCCACCTTCACCTTCTCAAACTCCCATATGATGAACTCCTGTAGGCGCAGCTCCCCTTCTTTGACTATGCCCCTTGACAATAGAAGTCGCGATCCACAGGCTACCAGATAGGGGCAAGTTTTCTCTCCATTAGCCATCTCTGGCAAAGGTGTAGAGAAAGAAGTCTCGTCACTGATGTTGAAGCCCAGAACGTTCCAATCATCAGCAGTACTCATCAAGCAATACATGGACCCGCCACAGAAAACCATTTCGGTCCCCCGACCCATCATTATGGCATTCTCCTCTGGCACTTGCATTGCAATTCTCCATGCCTTGTCCTTGGAATCATATATTTCTATTAAATGCGCATTCAGAAGACTTGATATGCCCACCACTACTACCTTGTATGTGTCAGAGCTTTCGCCCTCCTCTGCCTTGATCCCTACGACATCAATTGTTGTGCAATTAATAGAGGGGAGTTCTAGCAAAGTTCTTGTAAGAGGATTGAATACAAATAAAAATGGTGCAGTTATTAACAAGAACAGGCCTGCGGCTGATCCCAATATTTGGTTTTCTCC
>APFE030112486.1:0-30052 GCA_000404065.3 Pinus taeda
AGGAAATGTAATATTAACATAAAGAGGAGAGATAAATAGATAACCAAGTGTTGATAGCAGTACAACTTCCTCTTGGATTTCACTAAGCTTGTCTAAGAAGACAAACATGGTCTCATGCGAAAACTAACTTATAAATGAAAAGAAAACAAACTAAAGGAAAGAAGTGGAGCGAAAGAGAAACAAAGTGAAGAAAATCAAAGGAAACAACAAAGAAAAGAAAAACTACTACTCCTAACCTAAACAGAGCGTAGGCCAAACTTACGTAAAGCAACACTTCTAATGTCACAGTCGATGCATTGGTTGGCCTATATAGGCGAGGGAATGCATGTCAAGAAAGATATACAAGTATAAGAACAAACAAGAAATATAAGACAATACAAACCAAAATGTTCGAAGTTTGAATGAACATGTAGAAAAGTAAAAATGAAAAGTGCATGAAATACACTTTGCAGGTGTACCATAGTGTTTAAACAAACTGTGAATCAAATACATGCAGGAATAAACTTGAAAGGAGAGCGAACATGAATAAAGAAGAAAATGTTCTCTTTGCTACTGTGCTTGCCATGTATGACTCCTAAAATGACTAAGCAATAGGATCATCTGATACAGATGGACGATGCGAAAATTGTAAAATAGATTGATTTCCAATGTGTAGGAGAGAGTAATGAGGAGCTTGGAAAGATTTAACACATTTTTGATAGGAAGTGGAACTGACCTCAAGACTATGAGAACCTAACATAACCATCATCTCAGGCTGAAGTACCTTGATAACTTAGGGAAGTTCCAATTAATCATAAGATGTATTATCAAAGATCGATGGATTAGAAGGAGGTCATCCTCCACCACAGATTCTTGTTTAGATTCCCATGCATGCTCATCGAAATTGATACTGTGGGTTGGTTTTTCAACACCAACTCCATCTAGAACTTGATCCTCATGAACATTAAAAAATAGATTCGAAATAGTTGAACACAACACATCATAATCAGTAGGATCAGAGGGATCAAAGGACAAAGGACAAGGAGATAACACTCCATCACAACCATCGAACTAACAGTCGAAACCTGCATTGAAATTATAGGTCTGTGAGGCGGGAAAGATGGTGGTAGATCAATCCTGCCTCAAACTACAGAACTAGAGTTGTTTAATGAGAAGAGCACGAAGGGTCACTTGGAAAAAAAAGCCTTGTTTGTCACAGATTGAGAAGCTTTAACATAGAGGTACGTTAGGAGAGGTTCAAAAGATGCAAGTTCATATGTATTTTCTGAAATGTGAACAAGATATTGAAATATTCATGTCAAGAACTTCCAATCAACTTCATCTTTCAGAAATTCAAAACACAAATGTATGAAACAATTGTGAAAATGGCGCAATGATTCATTAGGTGATTTTCACAATTCGAAAATTTTCTTGCACTGATGTTTATGATCATACATATCAAAAGCGCGAAACAAATATGTGACAATATGTTTGAAAGAGTGTATGGAGGCATTTGAAAATGTGTGACACCATTACCTTACGTGCCCTTCAAACATGAGAATGAGCAACCTACAATCGACATCCTCACAATGGATGCTGTGCTCTGTGTAGAAATCAATAAAATGAGCAGTATGCTCAAATAACATTATCTCACCCTCTCAAGGAACATACACAAATTTATGTTCATGTGGCTTGGGAACTTCTCTTGGCATATTAATTGAGTCATTAAACAATTAAGTGGATGAAAAACTTAAGGGGCATTGCAAATTTCCTCACCCTCCTTGCCAACCATTTTTCCAAAGGGTTCTAAAAGCTGGGTTTTTAGTCATGTTGGGCATATAATCCACCATAATGTTTATCCCTCTTAAGGATTGATAGAATCTTACACTTTTGAATCCTTCTATTAGATTTTGAATATAACAAATCAACATTCTCAACTGAGTTTCCTTTTGAAGAGTTTTGTTTACCATATGTCAAATGATGATATCTAAATACACTATTACGAATCAAACATTTCATATGTTTTGACTCTTCACTATCAAGAGTCATTTCCAAAGGGCCAAGGCTTCCACATGATTGTTTATTGTTTTTCCGATTCTATGGAAAATAAATTTCCTTCCTTTCCTTCAAGGTAAAATATTAACACACCCAATAGGATGAGGTGTAAAATATTCTTTCTAGTGATGCTTGTGGCCATAAGGCATTCTGCCAATTCCCACCCCCCAATTAAATGTCCATAACACTATAATAGAAGACCAAAAATGAACTACACTCGAGTCTTAAAGAGTCCATTGGTGACATTTCTTTCCAAACATAGGAATAAGACTCTAGTTAGACAAGACATGACAAGAAATCAAATCTCTCGTTCATGGGCTATACAAATATATTTAGGTATTGTGCCAATTCCCAAACATAAAGACATGCACTATGGTCCATCCCATCCTATCAAGCTTAATGAAGGTTAAAGCCCTCAAGAATGTTTGAGCAGCATGTCCAATAGTCCTAAGGAACATATACAAATTTATGTTCATTTGGCTTTGGCACTTCTCTTGGCATATTAATTGAGTCATTAAACAATTAAGTGGATGCAAAACTTAAGGGGCATTGCAAGTTTCCTCACCCCTCTTGCCAACCATTTTTCCAAAGAGTTCCAAAAGCTAGGTTGCTAGCAATGTTAGGCATAGAAGCCACCATAATGTTTAGCCCTCTTAAGGAGTGGTAGAACCTTACACTTTTGAATCCTTCTATTGGATTTTTAATGTAACAAATCAGCATTCTCAATTGAGTTTCATTTGGAGGAGTTTTGATTACCACGTGTCAAATGATAACCATTAAATGCACAATTACAAATCACACATTTTATATGTTTTGGCTCTTCATTATCAAGAGTCATTTCCAAAGGACCAAGGCTTCCCTATAATGTTTGGGAAGCTCATAAAATTGAATTTAATCCGTGAAAGGTTTGAAAATGAGGGATATTATATGTGTGTGTTGGGGCTTCAAAAATGAATAATTTTAGTGGGATTATAGTATTATAATGATTAAAATAATTATCTATATATATAAATGAAAAAAATAGATTTATTATTATTATTTTTAAATAAACTTGTTTATTAATAAAAATAAAATAAATAAAACATATTAATTCTAGAAAATCTTGAATAGACAAAAAGGTGCTCTATAATGCCCAACTTAATTGAAGTTTATTAGATTTTTTTTAACAAAATTTTGTGAAATATACAAGGTTATATGACCTCATAGACCTTCTCTCAAGATTATAATTAAATTAAATTTAGTTATTCCAACCTGCATTTTCTCCCCTTGGACTTTTTCATTAATTGATGTAAAAATCAGTTAGTTTGTTTTTCTTTCTTTTCCAGGAAAAAATTGGCTGTGTCGCTCCAAATTCTTACCCTTTCGGAACAATCCTAAAGTCATTCGAAATTCAAATAAAGTTTTTTCTATTTATATATTTATAAATAATTGAAAACTATATTCTTTTAAATAAAATATAAATATTAAATTTTTTAATAAAATAAACATAAATATTAAAATATTAAATAATGCATTTATATAATTAATTATTTCATGTAAAATTTATATTACATATTTCAAGTTTAGCACATTAAAATCATCATTAAAATATTAGTTTAAAATAATTGATAGTTATTATATAAATAATCTTACTTTAATTGGTAATGTAATTAAATTACCATGTATTTATTTTAATATATTAATTAATTTTTTATAGCTAAATTACAGGAATGTTACCAGATGTGGTTATCATTTATTTATGAAATTTGCTTTATAAAATTATTATTTTTATTTATTTATTTTTTTAATATTTATGATTAAATTATATTTTATTTAAGTTTGAATGAAGATTTTTATGAGTGGGAATGAAGTTTTTTTTTAATGGGAAAATAATTAAATTTCATTTCATTTAAATATGAATGAGGATATTTATGAGTCAGAATGAGGATTCTTTTAAGCCGGAAAATAATCAAATTTAACGAGGATACTTATGAGCGTGAATGAGGATTCTTTTAAGCCGAAAAATAATCAAATTTAATGAGGATACTTATGAGTGGGAATGAGGATTCTTTAAGCCGGAAAATAATCAAATTTAACAAGGATACTTATGAGCGAGAATGGGGATTCTTTAAGCCGGAAAATAATCAAATTTAACGAGGATACTTATGAGCGAGAATGAGGATTCTTTTAAGACGGAAAATAATCAAATTTAACGAGGATACTTATGAGCGGGAATGGAGATTATTTTGAGTGGGAATGATGATTCTTTTAAGCTGAAAAATAATCAAAGTTAACTTCATTTAACCCAGAATGAGGATTCTTATGAGCGGGAATGAGGATTCTTTTAAGCGAGAAAAAGAAAAAAATAAATTATAAAAGGGCACAACTTTGTTCTAGTAAAGGGATAGGAAAAGCCATACAAGGAATGCGAGAAGAAGTATTGTGAGGATACTTATGAGGGGGAATGAGGATTCTTTTAAGCTAGAAAATAATCAAATTTAATGAGGATACTTATGAGCGGGAATGAAGATTCTTTTGAGCGGGAATGAGGATTCTTTTAAGCGGAAAATAGTCAAATTTAACTTCTTTTAACCTAGAATGAGGATTCTTATGAGCGGGAGTGAGAATTCAGGATTCTTTTAAGCGAGAAAAAGAAAGAAAGAAATTATAAAAGGGCACGACTTTGTTCTAGTAGAGGGATAGGAAGAGCCATACAAGGAATGCAAGAAGAAGTATTGTGTGTATGTGGAATATTTGGGTAAAATGCAGCGATGTGGAATGTTTGGGTAAAGATGCAGCAATAGTGTATAGCTCTGATAAGAAGATGACAAGAAACTTTGGGTAGAAGATGGCTAAAACTTTGGGTAGAAGATGGCTTTAGCCGGAATGAGGCTTCTTTTAAATGGGTAAGAGGAGCAAGAAATTATAAAAGACCCTTTGTTGTAGTAGAGGGATAAGGAGAGGGATACAAGGAATGCAAGAAGAAACACTCTATGTATGTGGAATATTTGGGTAAAGATGCGATTTTGGGTAAAATGGAGCCACAATATAGAGTCCTGATAAGAAGATGACAGGATCATGGTTTCAGGTAAGTTCCTGCAAGTTATTCTTTTTTTGTTGATTTGCATGTTTTTTATAGACTTCTCTTCAAATTCTTTAAAAATCAATTTAAATAAAAATTTTGATTTTGTGGTTTATTAGTTGATTTCTATTTGTGATTATGTAAGTATATTTGATTTTTTTTGTTGTTTTACACAATATGCACTTTTGATGGTTAAAATATGGTTTTATGGATGATTTTTTTGCTTATAATAGAACATGAATAGTAATAGTAATATCATAGCCCTAACCCTAATTTTATAGTAGATATTTTTTTTAAGAACATAATTATTTGCATCATTGTTAATCCAAAATTCCGTTCCAGCACTGTAAACCCAAAATTCCCTTTTCTATTGAAAAGAAAGAAAAATTCCTAACCCTAACCCTAACCCTACTTTTATAGTTGATATTTTTTTTAAGCAAATAATTATCCTCATTAATATAAATCCAAAATTCCTTTACATCCCTATAAATCCAAAATTTCCTCTTCTATAGAAAAAAAACAGAAAAAAAAAATCCCAAAATCCCTAAAAGCAAAAAGAATTAAAAATTAAAAATCTCGCTCCCCCTTATCATGTGCTCTTTTTCACCACCATACTGATGTGCTCTTTTTCACCACCATACTGCTGGGAAGGAACAGTACAACACATTCGAAAGGAAAGAGTCGATGAATCCACTGTAGAATGAGCCAGTGGATCCACTTTAAAATATGTTCTATTTTTGCAGCCCTAGAAAAGGCATCAAACCCTAGTACGTTCTTTGAAATCTAAATACCTTCATAAACTTCCGATTATAAATAATACACTGAAGTTGTAAGTTGAATACGTTATGAATACATGCTATAAACAGATTTTCTGACTAGAAATGTGTTCAGATAAGAGTCTCTTGTGAAACTTCAATATGTTGTGATACAACAGATGAGGCAGCCAATATAGAGATCAAAGATACACAGGATTATGTTGAAGAGATCTAAAAGAAATAAAAAATATTTAGTGCAAGTCTCCATATCCTATGATGCCGCAGATCAGAGAGCCAACTTGAAGGTTGAATAAAGGATCTAATGGAAGAGATTTAGAGACTAAAACCTATATCCTATGATGCCGCAGATCAGAGAGCCAACTTGAAGGTTGAATAAAGGATCCAATGGAAGAGATTTAGAGACTAAAACCTAAAAGAACATAAGGATATCTATACTAAGTTACTGAAATGGGAAAAGGAAATCAGAGGCAAATAGGAACAGAACTAACAGAACTATAAATTGGTTACAGGACTCTGGACCATCTTAACAGAAAAATGGAAGAGCTTCCAGAGGGTTTCAGCAAATTTAAATGAACTCACTTCTGATCTCTCAGCTTATATATTAGTAATGTACAAGTGTACTGTCAAGATAGGAATGGGAACCAGAGTAACAAAAAGGGGGGCTTTTGGTTTCAGGGGATAAGAAATCTAAACAGAGTACCTTTCCAAAATATATTATAGATAAAATCAATCAATAATCTTGTAATAAATTGTCAAGAAGGAAATGGAAATGAGAACATAAGCTAAACTAGAAACAAGTCTCTTGCTGAAGCTTCTGGTAGAATAGACTACATGAATCTCACATTGATGTCATATGTAGAATAAACTACATGAATCTCACATTGATGTCATATCTTCTGGTAGCATGGACTACATGAATCTCACATTAATGTCATATTGAGAGAAGGTAAAACCAAACCGTGTATGTGGAATTTGCTAAGTTGCGAAGACATTCATTCTAGGTTACTGGAATGGGAAAAGGGAAACAAAATGGGAAGTAGTAATGAAATTATAAATTGGCCTAGAAGGTTTCAGGGAATCTAAATGAAACCCTTTCTCTTCTCTCAGTATATATTATAAATTTGATTGGAAATGTACAATTGTGGTGTCAAGATAGGAATGTGAACAAAAATGTAGCAAGAAATGGGCTACTTTTCAGGTGGTAAGAAAACTGGAATAATCACCTTTCCAAAATATATTGTAGATACCAATATATTACTAATCTAGATTTTACTAATTATTATCTATCATATGGGGAATTTCTCATATTTGACTAATCCATGTCTCTAATAAACCCAAAAGAAAAACAATGAAAGTCTGACTTACTGTATTGAGGTTCTTTGAATTCCATAAATGGTCTCCATTTTACGGGCATTCTTCCTACTGCTTAATGACACGATTTTTCCAGTCAAGCGATGCACAACCAACTTCATATGATGTCATTTGTTTTCACAAGGTTTGCATTTATTCTATCATATTATATTATAGTAATTTTTACAAATAAATTATTATAGATATGAATTGAAAAAAGATAAAATAATAAAATTTACGGAAACTATATTATGCAAAATGGCTTTAGTTCATTAATATTTTTTTTGGCCTTTTGCCTGGTTCAATGGATATATATTATGGGTTAGCGTAATAGTATATTAAAATGATGTGGTACCTTAACCTAAAACTTATGCAATTCTTGGGGATTGATAACATTTTTGTACTGAAGGCTCATATCATATGAAGTTGGTTGTGCATTGAGTGATTGGAAAGTGCATTTCACTGGGACATATGATCAATGATTTAAAGTGGACATCATCAATGATTCAACCAATCAATTGTATGTACAGTTAAATGGAACCCAAGAGAGTAAGTAACACTTCTATTGCTTTTCTTTCTTTTGGGAGTAGAAGAAACCTGGGTTATGCTAGTTGCAATGAGACATTCTCATTGCAGGGATAATGATTTAATAAAATGTTGATTGTTCTGTTAATCTGGAATAGTTTATAGTGTTTGACTATGTTAATCTGGAATAGTTTATAGTTTATAGTGTTTGGCTATGTTAATCTGGAATAGTTTATAGTGTTTGACTATTGTGATGCTCTGTTGCTTAAATTTCTTATATAACATCAAATGTCTTATGTAATCTGTTTTTCATAGTCTGTTAATCTGGAATAGTTTTTTGACTAAAATTTCTTATATAACATCAAATGTCTTATGTAATATGTTTTTTTTAGTCTGTTAATCTTGAATAGTTTATAGTGTTTGACTATGTTAATGTGGAATAGTTTATAGTTTATAGTGTTTGGCTATGTTAATCTGGAATAGTTTATAGTGTTTGACTATTGTGATGCTCTGTTACTTAAATTTCTTATATAACATCAAATGTCTTATGTAATCTGTTTTTCCTGACTTTATATTTCTACATATGTCCATCTCAAGCATAATGATTTTAAAATGTAGTTTGTTCTGTTAGCGTGAAATAGTGTAGAGCCTTTCATTTGACTATTGTGATGCTTTGTTGCTTAATCTGCCTGTAATATCAAAATAGTTTATGTCATGTTCTTTTCTTAGTTTATACCATTACAGATGGTACGAGAGACCTATCCTATGTTATGCTATTAGCATCTTCTTGATCCTATTCTCATCTCATTCTCATCTCAACATTATATTTGTACGTTACTGATTGATTTTAAATGCATATTATACCTTGGACAAGGGGATGTGTGTTCATGTTAATATTTTCCAATTTGGTGTCTTGGCTGTAACATAACCCGGAACCCTCAATATCATTACATTCCTATTTTGTGTTCTCTTTTTCATTTTCTAGTTTCTGATAATAAAGAGTGGGTGTCCTTGCAACTTGGCAATTTATAGGCATTCTCTGTTTAGTTTAAACCTCTATTAATATGTATTCCTATGACCTGAAGTACGATATTTTCTGAATAGACATCATGTGTCTGACTACACGTGTGATCACGTAAGAGTCTCTTGATGAAACCTCAACATATCTGAATAGACATCACGCGTCTGTCAGACGTGTTATCACGTAACATTCTCTTGTCAAACCTCAATATCCTGAGTATGTGTGCAGGAAAAAAGATCACATATTTGGATGAAGTGATGAGGTTTTTTTAAAGTAGTTTTTACAAAGTTAATTACTTAAGAATTTAAGGAATTTAGTTTTTTTTGAAACATTAAAAATATTTAGTTTTTTTTGTTGTTCTGGAAAAATTCATAATGAAAATGGATGTGCATGGATTTTTCACTTCTAAAAGTATAAAAGATATAGAAAACAACAAATTGATAAGATGGAATATATGGTTAGAAAAAATTGATATTGAGTTTGATTATAGAGCAGGTAATAACAATGTTTTTATTGATTTCTTAGTCAGGGAATTTCAAGTGCCAATCAAGATAGTGAAAATGGTAGCAAGCAAGCTCTTATTTATTTCTTAATTAGGGAATTTCAAGTGCCAATCAAGCTAGTGAAAATGGTAACAAGCAAGCAAGAATCAAGAGAGCAAGAGAATCCAGATATTTTGGGTCTTACTTGCAGAATAAAGACATGTCCAACAGAAATTCAAGAAAAAATATTTGAAAAATGGGCTTATCAATCCAATTCATATGATAACACAGAAGAATGGAGAAGCAAAGGATATTGCACCACCTACATAGATAAAAGTGACAATGGAAGGGTTTATTTGGAATTCTACAGGGCACATATAGATGATTGGTCTTCTTTATTAAATTTTCTTAAGTTTCATAAAGAAGTCATTATTGGCTTTGATTGTAGCCTTTTGATGAACAATCCATGGAGTTCTTTATTTGAAATATTTATTGCCAAATATGTTCCTTGCACTGATGAAAGCCTCAAAGATGCGGATTTAATCATAGTTCTTCAATCAGATTTGAAAGATGCTGCACGATTTAACTTATGCTTCAAGTTTGCTATTACATTGGAAAGTATCAAAGTATCTTCACTTGATCAGAAATCAAATCATGAAGAACCAAGATTCCAAATAAAATCCACTTTTTCCAGCTACCCCATATCTGAAGAAATATTTGTTAAGTGCTTAAGAGAGAGTCCTTTTGAAAGATGTTTCTCTTATCATATCATGGAATATGGCTCAGATCTAGAAGAAGATGATCCAAATGACATGATACCTCCTACTAGTTGAGCAAAGTGAAGTAGGTGGGTGTTATATAATAATACCATGATAGTTGTCATGTGACTATCTAGTTGTGTTGTCAAAGTCATGTTTACTTTTTGTCTTCTCAAGTTGTATGGACAATGTTGAGTTTTTAACAGGGTTTCCAAATCCTTCCTAGTGTGTTATAAAAGGAATGTTCAAGATCATTATTAGAAATTCCGTGTATCTAGAGCCCAATCTACTAAGATATTTTCCAAATTACTGGTTTTGGAAGAAGAATTAGTGTTGGAGTTTGTATCAAATATCGGGTTTCTAAGCTTCTTGAATTTTGCAAGACTTTCTTTAATATAAGTAGTAATTTTTGTATCTCTCAATTTTGTATATGTATCAATATAAATATTAAGTTCTCTAAAGTTTTTGGGTGCTATAGAAATTCTTTGTTTTAATATGTATTTCAACTTTTATGATATGGATTACCCTTTAAGTATGTTTAAGAAATAATATTAAATTATTTAGTTTATAAGATATTGTAATTTTTTTAAAATTGAGTGGATTTAGTATTATTTTAACTTTTTCCTATTATTTAAATTATTATTTTTCATTCTTAAATAAGAATTCCTTTTAAAATATAATTAATTATTTTTCCTTCTTAAATAAGAAGTTTTCATAGTCCAAAAATTTAGATCAAACAATGGGTTCTTGATTTGAATCCCCTAAATTAAGCATTATTTTATATCAACAAATTTATTGTGAATGCCATTTACAAATATGAAAAAGCAATATATTTTTTTTTATAGTCCAAAAATTTAGATGAATCAACTATTGTTACTGTTTTTAGGTATTACTTCTTATAAGTGGGTTCTTGATTTAAATCCCCTAAATTAAGAATTATTTTATATCAACAAATTTATTATAAATTTCATTTACAAATATAAAAAATGATTCTTTAAATCTTATAAATGATTTATTTTTAAAATTTTACTCAAGAAAAAATAAAAAACTTAATTATTCAAATGATAAAAACAAAAACTTAAATGATTTTTTTTGATAAAATATGTTTTCCCTTTTCCTCACATTTGATAAAAACTTAAAAACAAATCAATGTGTATAAGAAATAATGATTCATTTAGTTTTTTTTTTTTTTTTTTTTTTTTTTAATGGTGATTATATTTTTTATAATTTTTTTTAATATTTTTATAGTTTTTATGATCATTATCTGTCTTAAATAAACTAATTTTATCTATATCAATATCATACATTGGTGGAAAATAAAATTTTAAATTACTCTCATGTATAATATTTGCAAACTCACTTTAAATTTTAATTTATAAAGTTTAATATATGAGATTCACTTCCTTTTATTAATTTATTGATAATCTGGTTTTTGTTGTTAGAATATCTCATCCTTTGTTTTTTTTTAATATAACACTTTGTTGTAATATTTTTTTCAATATAATTATATTTTCTAAATTAAATTAATTATAAAAAAGTGAATGTGATGCATTTTATTTATAATGTTATTTTAATTTTGAAAGATTGAATTCAATAAATACAAAGCTTATCTATATAGTATGTAAAACTGAGTGTATCATTAAAATTTTCTTATTTAAAATTTTCTAAGTTTTTCTAGGTGGTAAAAAGTAATACATTTTAAATCATTTCATTTTATATCTCATTCATATTTTTATGTGCCATATTTGTGTTTCTTTTTATGACCTTTGTCTTAATGTGCATCTGCATATTGTATCACACTTTGTGTCCCTAACATGCTTTGTGTCTATATTTATAGCGTATGTCCCGTGGAGATCATATTCACGCAGTACTGTAGTAGGTAAACTTGAGGGGAACGAGACGTAACTTTAGGGTTTGTTGATCTACTGCGTGATGATTTTATCGAAAAAGATCGAAGTCATGGTATTTACTTCACTCAAGATTGGGTATCTATGCTAGGTGTTATGCCCGTAGCTTCAGGAGGTATTCACGTTTGGCATATGCCTGCTCTTACGAAATCTTTGGGGATGATTCCTTACTACAGTTTGGTGGGGAACTATTTGCATGCTTTTATCTAAAAGTGAGGTTTTGTTTGCATCCTATCAAAATTGAGGTATTATTTTTGTACTTGTATTAACATTCACATGGCTTTATTTGCATCTTATCCAAAATTACAGTGTTATTTTTATCATTGTATCAACATTCTCATCTCATATTAATCCTTATGTCATGATTTTCATCTTGAGACTCAAATTCTGTAAGTTTTACATCCACGCACCTCAATTTGTGTCTTAGTTTGAGTTCTTATGTCCCCCTTTCATAATAGTTTATTCCCTTGCATCCTTATTGTGTCATTTATGTGTCCTTGCATGTTATTTTACATCCAAAGCATCTAATTAATAACTTATCATGATTAAGTAAAATAATAATAATAATAATAGTTGTTAATTAATTATTATTCAAATTTATTGTTAATTATATTGAAAATTTTATTTAGTTGTAATAATTTATTTTCACTTATACATCTTTTTTTATATCAAACATATAAGGTTAATGAAATAGATAGATCTATTTTTAGTTAAGATGTGTCTAATCTAGGTAATATCATTCGACCAATTTCATGACATAAGAAAAAATTCACATATAGATACACTTTGATGAAATTTTAGTTCAAATGAATACATACAGAGTAAATTTTGTTCTTGCAATAAATAACCCAGTGCTATCCCAATGTATGTCAACTATCTAGAAATATAATTAAAGTAATCTTAGTGATAACGATGAGAGAAATGTTATTGTAGAAATAAGGGTTTCAACCCTCGCACACCTCAAGGTGTTTCGACTACTTTTTTTCTAGTAATAGATTAAATGCTAACATTCCAAGTTCCTTTAGCCTCTATTGTCAAATTTCCTCTAGTCCCCTTCAAATTTACAAATATTGAGGTTGTCCCATCCATATCTCTCTTCATGCCTACAAAAATGATATCGTCCTCTATGCTTGCTACCTCTATACTTTGATACCCCTTAGTGAATGCTAACACATCAAATCCTTTGGGTTTCCAACCCATAAAGTTAGTCTTACACATTATTCAAGAACACCCTATCAATGGGAAAACTTGTTGGTTTTTTATATCATCCCTCCCTATGTTAACTTGTTGGTTTTTTTAGATCAATGGGGAATCTTTTTGGTTTGTTATATCGTCCTCTATGCTTGCTACCTCTAGACTTTGATACCCTTAGTCAAAGCTAGCACCTTAACTCCTTTGGGTTTCCAAACCATAGCTTTAGTCTTACACATCATTCAAGGCACCCTATTAATGGGGAAACTTGTTGGTTTGTTATATCATCACTCCCCTTCATAAAGTGTCCAATTCATCAAAGAATTTTTAATTCCCTCCATAACAATATATTAAGATGCAACAATCTAGATGGATTTCTTTCATCATCATTAACTAATTTGTACATTCAATGGGATTTTTACCAAAGTTAGTAGATTCTCATAACTAGATATTGATAACTTGGAAATCAAAAATTCAAAAGGAGGCATGCCTTACCCATGTACCATAGGGTTATTGTAGTGAAATTTAACTTGGTGAAACATTTGGACCTCATCAGTGGCACTAGACCATGGCTTTAGGTATATTTTGGCTTGTGTATGAAACTCTAATTCCTAATATTTGGTCCCCTATATGATTTCTCTCTCTCCATAGCTTTATTATGAGTAAGACATCCCAACATCTCTCTCCAATGTTGGGGTTTTGATTCTTTGAAAGTAATTGGAAATTAACTTGAAAATTCCATTTCAAGAGTGAAGAAATTTAGCAAAATAAACTGCCACATATGCTTAATTTTTTGTGTGGAAATTGAATCCTCCATTGAATTCCCATCAAAGATCAAACTAGGAAATGATTACACTTTGTTTGATTCTTTGGACCATAAATAATTGATTCTTGTTGCAAACCATATTCTAGTAATATGAATGTTGACACATATTTCCCCGAGGTTGAAACCCTAAACAAGATAAAAACTATAGAAAATCCCAACCTGATAGATGGGGACATCAAAGTAATATTATTTATTTATAAAAATTCCCTTGTGGAGACCTCCCCATCATCTCTAAATGGAGCATTATTATGGATGGAGAGCTCCAAATCATACCCATATATATTAAAAAAGAAACACCAATATTCCCCATAGAAGGTAATAGAAGGAGAAGAAATCACCCTCATTACTAAGAAAATTTCTACAAATTAATAAGACTCCAACGACCCTCAAGGATAATTTAGAAAAAAATGATCTTAGATGATCTATACCATGTGAAAAAATGAACCCTACACAAACTCCTTACTTAGCATGAGCATAACACTTCCATCCCACCCTAAGAACTTTTAAAGCCCCACGCATAGAAAATATAGGAAAATGTTGCATATTTAGAGTTTCATTATATCCCTCAAC
The DNA here is from genome assembly GCA_000404065.3 of Pinus taeda. Classification (NCBI taxonomy): domain Eukaryota; kingdom Viridiplantae; phylum Streptophyta; class Pinopsida; order Pinales; family Pinaceae; genus Pinus; species Pinus taeda. The sequence continues at coordinate 14,502 of APFE030112486.1, forward strand.
CCCCTAAGGAAGACAATCAAGCCCTTGAGTACTCCCCACTCAGTAAAATATGCAAGGATGCAATAGACGTCCAGATGGATTTCCAAGAATGGCTCACACCCTTCCATGAAAAATGGAAGAATGGATGAAAATAACAAAGAAAAAACACACAAATATTTATAACTAACGCACGTCAGTTTATATGACTCGACAATGGAATAGGAAACTTAATCAATATTTTTACCTTTACAAGCTACTTTGTAATCGATTTGTATGGATTCATACAAGTTCCTTAAATAATTCAATAATTCTAAAATAAAAAATAAAAAAATCTTCACTTTAACATCCCACACTCTCTTTTGAGGAAGGTGAAGAACCCAATCAAAAGAAACTACATTAATTATTTGCACTCTATTATGTTTTATTACTAACTATATGAACAATCCACAACATCCAAATCATACAATTATTTTTTTATGTTTAGAAAAAAAAGGTTATAATCACAAGTTTCACGATCCATTATTAGAATATCATCACAAGCATTTCCCTCATCAATGTGTAAGAGTGAAATAAAAGAACCATTTAATTAATTAAAGTATTCTCAACCTTGTAACATGATGCAATTAAAAATTTAAGATTTTAAGGAGGGAAATGCCTCTAACATTGGCATGATTTTCCTTGAGTTAATTAATTGTTCACTATTTTCTTAGATCAGTGCCCTATGCTTTATTGCAACCTCATTTTGTGGCTACTTTGTCTTGTCTGGAGGCCACCCTAAAATCCTTCATTTGAATACCAATACCGGACTATGAAGAACTTAGGCCCGGTTGATTTCTTTCCTTGCTTCTAAGATAGGCATCATACAAAATTATAGCATAATGATATGGAATGTCCACATCTTTTCTATGCCTTTATTCTACAAGGGAAATTAGTCATGGCTCATCCAAATCCATATATTCTGGTAGGGCTTCTACTTAAGCTTCTTCCAAAGGGGAACTAATCATTTCCTGTGGTGTTGTGTGATGCTTCTTAACCTGCAAAGTAATACTGAACAGAGAATAGGCGGAGAAAAGATACACAAAACACAGAATATGCGAAGAAAATATACCCAGAACACAGAATAGCATAGAATGATCGAATGCTCCTCGTGTAACCAAGAAGTGATTCAAAGTAACTAAGAGTAGCTACGAGAAGCATAGAATGTTCTCTCTCTCCTTTTGTTTCCTTTTCCTTAATTTTCCTTTGCATGCATATTCTTGTCTCTTCATCTTCCTTTTCTCCTATTTTTCTTTATTTCTTTAATTAATTGTCATTTATTGTCTTTTTCTTTTGCCAATGTCAATACCTATTTCCACATCCAATAATAAGCCACAAGTGATTCCCATTATAATGTTTTTCCCTCCATTCAGCTTAGAATATGTGTCTCATGACCTTGGCTTGATTATTTAAATGGAAAATAAAACTTGGGTTGCTACATTTGTACCTAGAACATCTTTCCATGACCAAGGTTCCCAAGCACACGTTGGCATGCCCTAGCGAAACATAGCACTCCCTTAGCATGTGGTTGCATGCCCCGAAAGACCTTGGCAAGCATTGACATACATGAGAACTTTGCATTCATTGACACATGGTATGTATTGGAACCTATTGTAAGTGTGCCTAGCATGCCCCTTTTGAAGAAGGTAAAGCCCTCACTTATTAACCCTCTTATGTGTTCATTTCTTTGCATTCTAGCTTACTTCTCTCATTTTTTTCCTTGACACTCCTTGACACTTGTTGGGACACCCTAGAACCCTACACATCTTAGCATGTCTTAGAACCTAGCATTCCTTGGCACTATTTGGCATGTGTTAGCATACCCTTAAACTCCATAACATGCTTTGGCACTTATTGACATGCCTTGGTATTCCCTAGCATGCCTTACTACTACCTATCATACCCTATCACTCCCTCCTTAACGCACCTAGCACTCATTGGTAGTCCCTAGCACACCCTTATATTCATTCATTTCCATGCATTTTAACCTAGTGCTTCCTTGTGTTTCCCTAGTACTCCCTAATACTCCTTGGTGTGCATTGACACTCTCTGGCACTCTTCGACATGCCTTTCCACTCCATAGAATGTCTAACACTCCTTGACACACATTAGCAATTGCAAAGTCTTTGCATGTCTAGCATGCATTGATATTCCTTGGTATGTTTTGGCATGGTATAAGATTAAAGTTACTTGAGATCAATTATTGGAAAATAGGAGAGAAGTAACAAAGGAAGATTTGGCACTTAGAATGCACTAACACTTGGAATATGATATGTTTTGGCACCTAAATTACTACGAAAAAGGCCTTTACAGGTGGTTTGGCTTGTGGCGGTCTTCCAAAACCACCTCTAAAAGTGTTTTTATGGATTTAGGAGCGGATTTTGAAACCCCCCCAAAAAGTCATGAAATTTTGAACTTTTTTAGGAGGTTTTCTAACAACCACCTCTAAAAGTGATTTCTCCTGAATTTTGGAGTGATTTTTTAAGTTATTGCTCCTAAATATATTTTTCATGGTTGTATTTTGAAACCCACCTCAGAAAGTCATGAAAATTGAGCTTTAGGGGGGGGGGTTGGATTTCTAACATCTTCCTCTAAAAGTGTTTTCTCATGACTTTTTTTTTGCCCAGAGGGGTAGGGCTTAAATGAATTCCCTTAAATAAATTTTTCATGGTGGTTTTTAAACTCCCCCCACCCCCACGCACCCCGAAAGTGATGAAAAATAAACTTTTTTGTGGCAGAGGGTTTCTAACAACCGCCTTTAAAAGTGTTTTCTCATGACCTTTGTTTGGGGAGGCAGTGAAATTATTGCTCCAAATTACATTTTTCATGGCAGTTTTTTGACAAGCCCCTAAAATTCATTAGAAATAAACTTTTGAAGGAATTTTTTGAAACCTTCCCGCCCCTCCCCCACACCACCCCCACAACACCCCCCCCCCCCCCCCCCCCCCAACAAAAAAAAAAAAAAAAATACTCATGAGAATTGAACAATTTGGAGGCGGTCATTTAACAACTAGCTCTAAAAGTTCAATTCTCATGAATTTTTTTTTTTTTTGGTGGTGGTTGGGGGGGGGGGGCAGAGGGTGTCAAAACCACATCCAAAATTTCAATTCTTGTGAATTTTAAGGGGGATTGTTTGATAAAACCCCTTAAAAATCATGACAATGTAAATTTTGGAGGCAATTTTGGACAAATCTCCCCCCCCACCCAAAAAAAATAAAAATAGTCATTAGAATTGAACTTTGGAGGTGGTTGTTAATTGATCGCCTCCAAATGTTCAATTCTCATGAAGTTTTGGGGATTGGGATCTTTTAGTGTATTGAAAGGGGTAAGGGGACATTAGGGTAGCATGAATGGGTATAAGTGAGAGGTTTGAGCATGGTTTACTTAGATCTATAATCCTCGCATTAAAGAATGAGAAGGGACCTTAGGACCTCATGGCATAGGGGCTATGGAGCTTAGAGGGAAGGAAATGAGAGTAATTGATAGGGGAACTCCCAATAGTTGTGTTAAGGGGATTAGGAGCCCCATTATCACAACCCATAACAACTAAATTCCTCCCGTTAACCCACATGCCATAATCCCTTAACCCCTACACTCATAATGCATAACCCATTAACTCCTTTATCCCTTAAACCCTAAGCAACTAACCCCTAAATTAGAATCCTTGAACAACCCTTAAAAGTCATGACAATGTAACCTTTGGAGGAAATTTTCGACAACCCCCCCCACAAACAAAATTACGAGAATTAAAATTTTAGAGGCGATTGTTAAATGATTACCTCCAAATATTAAATTCTCATGAATTTTGGGAGAAGGGGATATTTTGTTGTATTTAAAGGGGCAAGGGGAAATAAGGCTAGCATGGATGGGTAGAAGTGAGAGGTTCAAGCATGATTTACTGAGATCTATAATCGTAGCATTAGAGAATCATAAGGGACCATAGGACCTAATGAAATAGGGTCTACGGGGGCTAGAGGGAAGACAACAAGAGAAGTTGATAACAGAACCCCCAATATTATGATAAGGGGCCCCATTATCATCACCCATAAGCCCTTAACATATAACTAAATTCCCTATATTCTTAACCCCAGAGCCATAATCCCTTAACCCATACACTCATAACTCATAACCCATTTAAGCCCTTGATCCCTTAAACCCTAAGAAAATAACCCCTTAACCCGTAACCCCTAACTTACAATCCTTGAAAACCCTAAGACCTCACCCCTTATCCTCATAAAATATTACACTTAACCTGTAACCCCTATCCCCTAAACCCCTAACCCCTTAACTAGTTGACACCTAAATCTCATAACCCTTAAGCACTTAGCCCCTAAATCTTGTGACCCATAAGCCTTTTGTACTTAACCTTTAACCTCAGAAGCCCTTAACCACTAAATCGTTAACCTCTAACCCATAAACCCTTGAAACCTCAATCCCTTGGCCCTCAACACCCTCATACCTTACTCTTTACCCTTAACCCCTAACTCTTAAACCCATAAACTCCATTAACACCTAGAACCCCTAAACTTTCCTCCTAAACTATATGTGGTTCAACACTAATTTTCTTGGTCATATTAGGTTTTTGTTCACTAAACCATCAAAATAAAACCTCCAAGCGCTACTAGGGTCTAAGGAAAAGAGCCATAAGGTCCTCAATATGATTTACATTTATGGACAGTCACATTTCCCCCAAATATCCTCGACATATTTTCTTTCAAAGGGAAATAGTATGGTCCTATAATGTCCACAAATTCATCTAAGCTCACAGGAATAAAGTAATTATCATCTCCATGCACGACCCAAATGTAATTCATGTCCACTCAAAAGAAAAAAGAGGATATAAGTTTGACCCTTTAGCTATCATCATCCTTTAGCACTGGTCCATTATCTTACCAAATGTATGGGTAACAATCCCATACAATTCTACAATATTTCTAAAAGGTTTTGTCCACAACATGCTCAAAACAACATTCAAATTCCCTTAGTTTTCTCCAAGTGATCTATTTGAAACTGACACAAGCATTCCTCAACTACATGAATGGTGCAATCTTCAAGTTATCCATATCTAGGTTCATCCTATTTTGACCCTCTTTTGTGTGCCTTCAATACAAAGTTGACCATGGTCATTTTCTAATTGGATCTACATTTTTCATCTAGTGAGAATGCCACCTCGTTCTTTAAGAATGGCTTGCTTCTAAACAAAATTACACTAATACTCTAAACATATATGGGTCTAGAAGATACATTAGGAGAAGAAAACATAGGTAAAACACAACCTTATTTGTCAAACATAGGTCAAACATATAAAAAATTTAAAATAGTATACACATGTAATTCTTACATTGTTGGATGGTTTTGGATTAAATCCACCATTTTATTTCCCCATCTCCATGGTAGCTTTTCATTCCATTAATTATTCAACAATTGCTTTCAATTTTCCAAGTTCCTTGTCTTTTACTCTCAATTTATATTTTGTATCATAAAGTTGAAGTTGATTGGAGAACTCTCAATAGTTGTGATAAGGGGATTAGGGGCTCCCTTATCACAATCCATAAACCCTAATGCATTTAACCCCTTAGCCCAGGGGGGCCAATGGTGTAATTGTAGGGGCATTGAGACAAAATTTAGGGGTTCATAACATTAGGAGAAATTGAATGGTGTCACAAAAAAGGTGGAAGGGATATCATGTTGTGTATTGAATGGGCCAAGGGGAAGTCTAAGAATGGCTTAGTATGATTTATAATCCTAGCATTAGAGAATGAGAAGGTGACTTAAGACCTAATGTCATATGGGCTGGGTGGCCTAGAGGGAAGGAAACTAGATGAATTGAGAGGGAAGCCCCCAATAGTTGTGATAAGGGGATTAAGAGTCCCATTATCACCAACCATATTCGCTTAACCCATAACCACTAAATTCCCTATTCCCCTTAAACTCCAAGTCCTTAACCTACACACTCATAACTCATAGCCCATTAAAGTTTAAGCTAGTAACCCCTGACCTAAAATACATGAATACCCTAAGCCCTAACCCTTGACTTAAAATCCATGAACCCCCTATTCCCTAACCCCTTGTCCTCTTAACTTGTGATCCTTAACCCCTAATCCCCACTAGTGCATATGGGTGGAAAATCCAATGTCATACTCCGATAGGTTGGCCATATGATTGGATTTTACTTCCAAATATTTTTTGTATTTAAAAAAAAAACCCGACATTTGTGAGATATCCGACAAACACAATTATCTCGGATATCCGACGATATGTTAGTCAAATATTTGACGATAATTTTTTTGGTTAGATATGCGACGAAAATTGAATGTTCGACAAATATTTGACATTTGACTAAGTCAATTATCTATCTATTGGAATATTGACTATTGACAAAGTGAATGTTTTTCAAGTTGGACAACATCTCTCTAGTCAAAATCCATCGAAAGTTCATCAAAATGGCTATTTTTTTCATAATACAAAAATATTTGATTTTGCTATTTGCATTACAAATAGTTAAACACTATTGAGGTTTATTTTTTTAAATATTCACCATTGAAAGTTTGGTAAGGAAAAATGTTACATAAAATTCCTCCAAGAAGACAAGGAGATGTGAGATCTACATTGGAGGCTTTGGGTAATTTCTTTCCCTTGTTTCATCCACGTTTATCATCCTTAAGCCCTCACAAAATTCACAATTACTCTAAAGAGAATTTCAATCTCCAAAGTTTGAACATGCCAAAAATTGATTTATTTATTGCAAGCATCTTGATTTCACCGTGCCTCTCTTTAAAATGAATGTATTTTTGATCATAGTATAATCGAATTAAGGAAATGTAATATTAACATAAAGAGGGGATAAATAGAGAACCAAGTGTTGTTAGCAGTACAACTTCATCTTGGATTTCACCGAGCTTGTCTGAGAAGACAAACACGATCTCATGCGAGAAATAACCTATAAATGTAAAGAAAACAAACTAAAGGAAAGAAGTGGAGTGAAAGTGAAACAAAGTGAAGAAAATCAAAGGAAACAACAAAGAAAAGAAAAACCACTCCTACTCCTAACCTAAACAGAGCGTAGGCCAAACTTACCTAAAGCGATACTTATAATGTCACTGCCGATGCATTGGTTGGCCTATGTAGGTGAGGGAATGCATGTCAAGAAAGATATACAAGTATAACAACAAACAAGAAAGATAAGACAATTCAAACCAAAACGTTCGAAGTTTGAATGAACACGTAGAAAAGTGAAAATGAAAAGTGCATGAAATACACTTTGCAGGTGTACCATATGGGTGTACCATAGTGTTTAAACAAATTGTGAATCAAATACATGTAGGCATAAACTTGAAAGGAGAGCGAAGATGAATAAAGAAGAAAATGTTCTCTTTTCTATTGTGCTTGCCACGTATGACTCCTCCAATGACTGAGCAATAGGATCGTGTGATACAGATGGAGGATGCGAAAATTGTAAAATAGATTGATTTCCAATGTGTAGGAGAGAGTGATGAGGAGCCTGGAAAGATTTAACACATTTTTGATAGGAAGTGGAACTGACCTCAAGACTATGAGAACCTAACATAACCATCATCTCAGGATAAAGAGCCTTGACAGCTTAGGGAAGTTCCAATTAATCATAAGATGTATAATCAAAGATCGATGGATTAGAAGGAGGTCGTCCTCCACCACAGATTCTTGTTCAGACTCCCACACATACTCATCGAAAATGATATTGTGGGTTGGTTGTTCAAAACCAACTCCATCCAGAACTTGATCCTCATGAACATTAAAAAATAGATTCAAAATAGGTGAACACAACACATCACAATCTGTAGGATCAGAGGAACCAAAGGAAAGAGGACAAGGAGATAGCACTCCATCACAACCATCGGACTGACAGTCCAAACCTGCGCTGAAATTCTAGGTATGTGAGGTGGGAAAGATGGTGGTAGATCAAAAAATGAATTTTCAACTTCTCCCGCCTTAAACTACAGAACTAGAGTTGTTTAATGAGAAGAGGACGAAGGGTCACTTGGAAAAACAACCTTGTTTGTCACAAATTGAGAAGCTCTAACACAGAGGTACATTAGGAGAGGTTCAAAAGATGTAAGTTCGTGTGTATTTTCTGAAATGTGAACAAGATATTGAAATATTCATGTCAAGAACTACCAATCGACTTCATCTTTCAGAAATTCAAAACACAAATGTATGAAACAATTGTGAAAATGGCGCAGTGATTCATTAGGTGATTTTCACAATTCGAAAATTTTCTTGCACTAATGTTTAGGATCATATATATCAAAAGCGTGAAACAAATATGTGACAATATGTTCGAAAGAGTGTATGGAGGCATCTCAAAATGTGTGACACCATTACCTTGCGTTCCCTTTGAACGTGAGAATGAACAACTTACAACCAACATGCTCACAATGGATGTTGTGCTCTGTGCAGAAATCAATAAAATAAGCAGTATGCTCAAATAACATTATCTCACCCTCTCAAGGAACATACACAAATTTCTGTTCATGTGGCTTTGGAACTTCTCTTGGCATATTAATTGAGTCATTAAACAATTAAGTGGATGAGAAACTTAAGGGGCATTGCAAATTTCCTCACCCTCCTTGTCAACCATTTTTCCAAAGAGTTCTAAAAGCTAGGTTTTTAGTCATGTTGGGCATAGAATCCACCATAATGTTTAGCCCTCTTAAGGATTGATAGAATCTTACACTTTTGAATCCTTCTATTAGATTTTGAATATAACAAATCAATATTCTCAACTGAGTTTCCTTTTGAAGAGTTTTGTTTACCATGTGACAAATGATGACATCTAAATACACTATTACGAATCAAACATTTCATATGTTTTGACTCTTCACTATCAAGAGTCATTTCCAAAGGGCCAAGGCTTCTACGTGATTGTTTATTGTTTTTCCGATTCTATGGAAAATAAGTTTCCTTCCTTTCCTTCAAGGTAAAATATTAACACACCCAATAGGATGATGTGTAAAATATTCTTTCTAGCGATACTTGTGGCCATAAGACAATCCACCAATTCCCACCTCCCAATTAAATGTCCATAACACTTTCATAGAAGACCAAAAATGAACACCACTCGAGTCTTCAAGAGTCCATTGGTGACATTTCTTTCCAAACATAGGAATAAGACTCTAGTTAGACAAGACATGACAAGAAATCAAATCTCTCGTTCATGGGCTATACAAATATATTTAGGTATTGTGCCAATTCGCAAACATAAAGATATGCACTATGGTCCATCCCATCCTATCAAGCTTAATGAAGGTTAAAGCCCTCAAGAATGTTTGAGCAACATGTCCAATAGTCATAAAGAACATATACAAATTTATGTTCATTTGGCTTTGGCACTTCTCTTGGCATATTAATTGAGTCATGAAACAATTAAGTGGATGCAAAACTTAAGGGGCATTGCAAGTTTCCTCACCCCTCTTGCCAACCATTTTTCCAAAGAGTTCCAAAAGCTAGGTTGCTAGCAATGTTAGGCATAGAAGCCACGATAATGTTTAGCCCTCTTAAGGAGTAGTAGAACCTTACACTTTTGAATCTTTCTATTGGATTTTTAATGTAACAAATCAACATTCTCAATTGAGTTTCATTTGGAGGAGTTTTGATTACCACGTGTCAAATGATTACCATTAAATATACAATTACAAATCACACATTTTATATGTTTTGGCTCTTCATTATCAAGAATCATTTCCAAAGGACCAATGCTTCCCTATAATGTTTGGGAAGCTGATAAAATTGAATTTAATTTGTGAAAGGTTTGAAAATGAGGGATATTATATGTGTGTGTTGGGGCTTCAAAAATGAATAATTTTAGGTGGATTATAGTATTATAATGATTAAAATAATTATCTATATATAAAAATGGAAAAATAGATTTATTATTATTATTTTAAATAAATTTATCTATTAATAAAAATAAAATAAATAAAATATATTAAGTCTAGAAAATCTTGGATAGACAAACACGTGCTCTTAAAGCCCAACTTAATTGAAGTATATTAAATTTTTTATTAACAAAATTTTGTGAAATATACAGGGTTATACGACCTCATAGACCTTCTCTCAAGATTATAATTAAAGTAAATTTAGTTATTCTAAAAACCCAACCTGCATTTTCTCTCGACTTTTTCATTAATTGATGTAAAAATCAGTTAGTTAGTCTTTCTTTCTTTTCCAGGAAGAAACTGAGTTTGTGTGCTCCAAATTCTTACCCTTTCGAAACAATCCTAAAGTTATTCGAAATTCAAATAAAGTTTTTTCTATTTAATAATATTTGATAATATTACCAAACTAATATATTTTAAATAAATAAAAAAAAAATATTAATTTTTTAATAAAATTAAAAACATAAATATTTAAAATATTAATATAAAATTGCATTTATATTTAAATTTAAATTATTTCCATATTATTTAAATTTACATTTGATTTTAAGTTTGCACATTAAAAATCTATCATTTTAAAATATTTATTTTTTAAAATAATTTGATATAGTTATTATATAAATTAATCTTATTTTAATTTGTATGTAATTTTAAATTTATATGTATTTATTTTTTAATATTATTAACTAATTTTTTTATATTAAATTCAGGAATGTTACCTAATTTTTATTTATAATATTTGCTTTATAAAATTGTTATTATTATTTTTAATATTTATGATTAAATTATATTTTATTTAAGTTTGAATGAAGATTTTTATGAGTGGGAATGAGGATTTTTTTTAATGGAAAATAATTAATTTTAACTTCATTTAAATAGGAATGAGGATATTTAAGAGCGGGAATGAGGATTCTTTTAAGTCGGACAATAATCAAATTTAACGAGGATACTTATGAGTCGGAATGAGGATTCTTTTAAGCCAGAAAATAATCAAATTTAACGAGGATACTTATGAGTCGGAATGAGGATTCTTTTAAGCAAGAAAATAATCAAATTTAACGAGGATACTTATGAGCGGGAATGAAGATTCTTTTGAGCGGGAATGATCATTCTTTTAAGATGAAAAATAATCAAATTTAACTTCATTTAACCTAGAATGAGGATTCTTATGAGGAATGAGGATTATTTTAAGCGAGGAAAAGAAAGAAAGAAATTATAAAAGGGCGCAACTTTGTTCTAGTAAAGGGATAGGAAGAGCTGTACAAGGAATGCAAGAAGAAGTATTGTGAGGATACTTATGAGGGGGAATGAGGATTCTTTTAAGCTGGAAAATAATCAAATTTAATGAAGATACTTATGAGTGGGAATGAAGATTCTTTTGAGCGGGAATGAGGATTCTTTTAAGCAGAAAAATAATCAAATTTAACTTCATTTAACCTAGAATGAGGATTTTTATGAGTGGGAATGAGGATTTTTTCAAGTGAGAAAAAGAAAGAAAGAAATTATAAAAGGGCACAACTTTGTTCTAGTAGAGGGATAGGAAGAGCCATATAAGGAATGCAAGAAGTATTGTGTGTGTATGGAATATTTGGGTAAAGATGCAGCGATGTGGAATGTTAGGGTAAAGATGTAGCAGTAGTGTACAGCTATGATAAGAAGATGACAAGAAACTTTGGGTAGAAGATGACTTTAGCTGGAATGAGGCTTCTTTTAAATGGGTAAGAGAAGCAAGAAATTATAAAAGGCCCTTTGTTTTAGTAGAGGGATAAGGAGAGGGATACAAGGAACACAAGAAGAAACACTCTGTGTACGTGGAATATTTGGGTAAAGATGCAATGATGTGGAATGTTAGGGTAAAATGGAGCGACAATATAGAGTCCTGATAAGAAGATGACAGGGCCATGATTTCAGGTAAATTCCTTCAAGTTATTGTTTTTTTGTTGAGTTGCATGATTTTTATAGATATCTTCTCTTCAAATTCTTTAAAAATCAATTTAAATAAAAATTTTGATTTTGTGTTTTATTAGTTGATTTCTATTTGTGATTATGTAAGTATATTTGATTTTTTTGTTTCTTTACACAATATGCACTTTTGATGGTTAAAATATGGTTTTATGTGTGATTTTTTTTCTTATAATAGAACATGAATAGTAATAGTAATATCATAGCCCTAACCGTAATTTTATAGTTGATATTTTTTTTTAAGAACATAATTATTTGCGTCATTGTAAATCCAAAATTCCTTTTCAGCACGTAGGCCCAAAATTATCTTTTCTATTTCTATTGAAAAGAAAGAAAAATTCATAACCCTAACCTTACTTTTATAGTTGATATTTTTTTGAAGCAAATAATTATTCTCATCAATATAAATCCAAAATTCATTTCCATCCATATAAATCCAAAATTCCCTTTTCTAAGAAAAAAAACCAGACCGAAAAAAAAAAAAACCCAAAATCCCTTAAACAAAAAACAAAAAAAATTAAATTTTTATAAAAAAAAAACATGTCCCCACCAAGAAAATCTCGCTCCCCCTTATCATGTGCTCTTTTTCACCCATACTGCTCGGAAGGAACAGTACAACACATTCGAAAGGAAAGTAGGCTATTTGATATCTAATAGCAGCGTGTAATGGTTAGGAAAAGAGTCCATGAATCCACCGTAGAATGAGCCAGTGGATCAACTTTTTGCAGCCCTAGAAAAGGCATCAAACCCTAGTACTTTCTTTGAAATCTAAATGCCTTTATAAACTTCTGATTATAAATAATACACTGAAGTTATAAGTTGAATACATTATGAATACCTAATATAAACAGATTTTCTGACTAGAAATGTGATCAGATAAGAGTCTCTTGTGAAACTTCAATATCTTGTGATACAAGAGATGAGGCAGCCAATATAAAGATCAAAGATACACGGATTATGTTGAAAACATTTAAAACCATAGCAAGGGCACTAATCAAAACATAATGTTAACCATAGAATTACAGCACACTCACGAAAGAAATAAAGAATATCCTATGATGCCACAGATCAGAGAGCCAACTTTAAGGTTGAATAAACGATCCAATGGAAGAGCTTTAGAGACTAAAACCTAAAAGAATATAACACGGTACATAATCCCAATCAGAAGGTTTCTTTTTAAAAGAAGTGACTTGCAGTAACTTTCAGGCATAATATCTAACTTCAGGTCAGAAACTAATAAATAGTTAGAAGGTAAAACCATATAGTATGTAGTTGTAAGGACATCTATACTAAGTTACTGAAATGGGAAAAGGAAATCAGAGGCAAATAGGAACATAACTATAAATTGGTTACAGGACTCATCTTAACAGAAAAATGGAAATATATCACAAATATAAATATACAATTATATTTAAAAGATATTCATATTTTTACCACATTTTTTGTTCGTGTTCTTACAGTTTGAATCACATTCTGTTCACAACTCATCGCTTGCAGATTCAGTCAGTTGTTTTAGAATTTCTGTTCATATCACTACCCACAGAACACCATTACCCGCTACCCCAGAATTTATTCGTGAGCTCTCAGAACGCTGTGGTGGATTATGCGCTGCATACCCCAACAAAATCTTTAACGCCTGTGAGGATCGAAGACAAGAGAGAAGTTAATAAAAGGCACTGTTAAGTTCTTTAATTCGATTGAATACCATGTTCACTGGACTAGCCAAGCGCAAGGATTGAGATATCATGATGCTATAAGTTTCAAAGCCAGTCCCATAATGTCACTCGCTACTATTATCTTTCTTTTTTTGGTTCATTTGGGTATCTGTTATGTGTTGGAGTTACTGTAAAGTAATGCCATATATCATGGTTTTCTCCTTTCTCGTTCATAAGATACTGCAAGTTCTATGCAATTCTTGGGGTTTCATAACATTTTTTTTACATGATATCATATAAAGTTGGTTGTGCGTTGGCTAACTATGGAAAGTGTCTGTCAATGGGCAGTATGATGGAAGACTTTAAAGTGAAGAACGTAAAGGATTCAAACAAGAAATTCTATGTGGAGTTCAAGGGACCTCCAGAAAGTAAGTTAGACTTCCATTGTTTTTCTTTCTCTAAGAAAGAAAAAATTGCATTGCTCAAGTTTTCAAGTTTTCCCTATTGTTGAATCCTTTGAATCCTCAAGTCTCCAACTGAACTTTTGTTGAATCCTTTGAATCCTCAAGTCTGCAACTGAACTTGTGGCTTTGTAAGGTTTAGCTAATTGGTTAAATTTTAACATATTTCAAGATTGCCTTATGAGACGCTGTTTTGCAAATTTGAAGGATTCTTTGATTGACTCAATGTCGGTATTGGAATAGCAATATCAGATATGATGATGGGTTTTTACCAGCTGTGTTATTAGTTTATTTTCTGTGTATCAAACGGTGTTGTGACATTAGCTCCTCTGTTGCAACTTTAGGGCGGGGTTTAATTTTGTAATGAGTAGATTGGTGGGATGTTACACAGAATTCACTGTTTGTCATGATCTAATTAGGTCTTTACCAAGATGGAGTGTGGACGGTTTATGTGGAATTATCAACTGATTATCCATTTAGACCACCAATTATTCGTTTTATGGATAAGATCTACCATCCCAACATTGCTGAGTTGTAAGTACCCATTTCAAACTAGCAAAATGTTTTAGTATTTTGCGAGACTCAAGACTGTGTTGAAATTGTAATTTCAAGTGCAGTGATAGTTGAACAGTGGCAGCGTACAGTTTTTGCAAAACCCGTAGTACTCCCATTGCACGGCTTTTCACCGAGCGGTGGTTTTCGGAAAGGGCTAACGAGCCTGCTATTGGGCATTAAATGCCCGCTTAGCTGCAAGCTCGATAGCCATTTAAAACAGACGTGCGCGGTGCTTTTCGAACACTCCATCCCCACCGAAAGCTATATGGCTATTGAGCTTGCAGCTAAGCCGACATTTAATGCCCGATAGCAGGCTCGTTAGCCCTTGCCGTGGTTTTCTTCTAAACGGCAGCAATACAGTACGCCAGCTGACACGTGGCCACAACAACTGTTTCAAAACTACCATTTCCCGGAGCATAAAGATCAGTCAGAAAAGTCCACGTGATATTGATTGCAACCGTCCGATTGAAACTAAAGTTGATGCGTACAGGTCTGCACCATGACGTGATGTGAAGTGAAATTCTCCATTGACAGCCTTCTTTTGTCAGTATGGTAATTAATGAAATTTTTTACTCCGGTTGTTGAAAGTAGATGAAGAATTTATGTCATGTTTTTGTGTTAGTTGCATATGTGAAATGCAATATACGCAGCAGTGCTTATTGTAATTGTTTTTTTTGTTGAGAAAACAAACAGGGTATGTGCAGAGCAACAGAGTGGAGGGTATGTGCAGAGCAACAGAGTGCGAATGTATTTGTTGTTCATTGATATGCATATGGACTGTGCAGCAGTGCGATGAAAAAGTATTGCCCTGTCTTGATTCGTAAAAACATGAAATGTAACACATGCAGCAGCATGTATGTTTGGTTGTTCGTTGAGTGAAAACAAGAGGGTAGACGCAGTAGTGCCAAGGATGAAATTTTTTATGCACAGCAATGCAGAGTTAGTATTGTTCGTGGAATATGAAATGAAATACACACAGCAGTGTGAAA